>JAQIFY010000540.1:119006-137500 GCA_028533085.1 Varecia variegata | reverse complement strand
TGGAAGAGTGTGAGAATTACATTTGGGGTAAGGGTAATGGGTTAGGATTATGGTTACCGTTAGGGTTAGGTTTGGGTTTGAGGGTTAGGGAATATGATTAGGTTTAGGGGTTAGTTTAAGGTTAGGGATTAACATTAATTTTAGGGTTTAGAGTTAGTGTTGAGGGTTAGAGTAAGGGGTTAGATTTAGGGGTAGTGTTAGGGCTTAGATTTAGTGGTTAGTTTAAGGGCACAGGGTCTGCCTAAGGGGCTCAGGCAGGGTCGCCGTGATATCACTCCATCCTACACTGGGTCCTGGGCCCCCAATGTTATGCAGGATTTGTGCGGATGCTCATCTCACGCATGGCATTGGAGGATTGTAGTATTGCTTAACTTTGAGAATGGAAGAAGTGTGAGAATTAGATTTAGGGTTAGGATTAGGGTTAGTTTTAGCGTTAGGGTTAAGTGTTAGGGTTAAGATTATGGTTAGGGTTAGTTGTTAAGTTTAGTTTTAGGGTTAGGGCTTAGGGTTTAATATTGGGGTCATTGTTTGGGTAGGGTTAGGGCAGGCATTGTTGTAAGGGCTAGGGTTGTGCTTAGGGTTAGGGTTAGTATTAGCATTTAAGGGTTAGTTTTATGGTTTGGTTGTTACGGTTACGGTCAGGGATTCGTGTTAAGTTAGGTGATTACGTTTGGGCTTAGTGTTAGGGTTAGAGATGAGGGTTAGTTTGAGGGTTTAGGGTTACCATTATGGTTATTGTGAGGTGTTATGTTTAGGGTTAGGTTGAGGGGCTGTGGTTAGGGATTACGGTTAAGGCATGGGTCCTATCTTATCTACGTGGGTCAGGAACTGGGAACATCACCGTGACCCCACTCCATTTTACCCAGGGCATGGGACCCTGTCCCTTTTGAGGGATACAGAGGTGGAGCCTCATCTCATGCATTGTATGGGTTGGTTGTAGGCTTGCTTATCTCTGCGAAAGGAAGAAGTGTGAGAATTACATTTCGGAAGGGTAAGGGGTCAGTATTTTGGTTAGGGTTAGGTCTTAGGGTTAGGCATTAGGATTAGGGTTAGGGGTTAGGGTTAAATTCGGGTTTAGAGTTAGAGTTCGTGGTTAGGGTAAGGGGTTAGATTTAGTGTTCAGGGTTAGGTTTAGTGTTAGGGCTTAGGTTTAGCGTTTATTTTAAGGGCACAGGACCTGTCTAATCTATGGTGGCAGGTGGGCGGGCAGGGTCACCATGACATCAATCCATTGTACCCTGGGCCTTGGACCCTGACTGTCACACAGGACTCAGGCGGAGCCTCATCTCACACGTGGCATGGCTGGATTTTAGGATTCCTTAACTCTAAGGATGGAAGAAGTGTGAAAATTAGATTTAGGGTTAGGGTTGTGGGTTAAGGGTTGTGATATTGTTAGAGTAAGAGGTTAAGGTTAGTGTTAAGGTTAGGGTTTAGACATAGGGGTTAGAGTTAGGGTCGTTGTTTGGTTCGGGATAAGGGTAGGGTTGTTGTAAGGGGTAGGGTTAGGATTAGGGGTGTGGTTATTGTTAGGCTTAGCATTGTAGGGTTAGTGGTACTGGTTAGGGATTTCAGTTTTAGATAGGGGTTAATGTTAGAGTTAAGGGTTAGAGTTTGGGATTAGGGTTACTATTAGGGGCGAGGGTTAGGTTGAGGGGTTAGGGTAAGCATTAGTGTTAGTTTTAGGTGTTAGGGTTAGGGTTAGTTGTAGGGGTTGCTGTTAGGGATTACGGTTAAGGCAAGGGCCCTATCTGGAACATGTGGCTCAGTAACTGGGAACATCACCGTGACCCCACTCCACTGTACCCAGGGGATGGGACCCTGCCTCTTATGTGGGATACAGCAGTGGAGCCTCTTCTCACTCATGGCATGGTTTGGTTGCAGGCTTGCTTATCTCTGCGAATGGAAGAATTGTGAGAATTACATGTGGTGTTAGGGTAAGGGATTAGGAATTTTGTCTGGGTTAGGGGATAGAGTTAGGGTTAGGGTTAGGTTTAGGGTTAGGGCTTGGGTTTGGGATTGGGGGTAGGGTTAGGGTTAGCATTAGGGGTTTGGGTTAGGGTTCAGGGTTAGGGTTAGGGTTAGGTGTTAGGGGTTAGCGCTAGGGGTAGGGGTAGGGTTAGGTGTAGGGTTAGTGTTTAGGGTTTGGGATTAAGGTTTGGGTTTACGGTTAGGGTTAGGGTTTGGCGTTAGCGTTAGGGTTGGTGTCAGGGTTTCGGCTTAGGGGTTAGATTTAGGTATTATGGTTAGGTTTAGGCTTTAAGGTTAGGATTAGTGTTAGCTTTAGGGTTTAGTGTTAGGGTTAGGGTTAGGGTTAGAGGTTGCGGGTTAGGGTTAGGGTTTCAGTTTAGGGTTAGTTTTATGGTTAGGTTTAGGTGTTATGGGTGAGGCTTAGGGTTAGGTTTAGGGCTTATTCTTAGGATTAGGGTTAGGGTTCGCATTTGGGTTTCGGTTCTGGTGTGGTTGTGTTTCGGGTTAGCATTAGGATTCAGGTTAGGTTTAGGGTTAGGGGTAGGTTTAGGGTTTAGGGTTAGAGTTAGGGTCAGCGGTTAGGGTTAGTGTCAGGGGTTAGCGTTAGGGTTAGGGTTACGTTTGGGGTTAGGGTTTGCGTTAGGGTTGGGGTTAGGGTTAGGGTTTGGGTTAGGTTCGGGGTTGGGGTTAGTGTTAGGTTTGGTCTTAGTGTTTGGGCTTAGGGGTTAGTGTAAGGGATTAGGGTGAGGGTTAGGGTTTAGGGTTAGGGTTAGCGTTAGGATTGGGATAGGGATAGGGTTAGGGTTGGGGTTGGGGTTAGGTTTAGGGTTAGTGTTAAGTATTAGGGTTACTAATATGGTTAGAGTAAGAGCTTAAGTTTAATGTTAGGGTTTAGGCTTAGGGGTTAGAGTTAGGGTCGTTGTTTTGTTAGTGTTAGGGGCTAGGGTTTAGGGCTAGGGTTAGGGTTTGGGATTAGTGTTAGGGTTAAAGTTAGGGTTAGGAGTTAGGGTTGAGGTTTTTGGTTAGTGTTAGAGGTTACGGTTATGATTAGGGTTACGGTTCGGGTTCAGGTTCTGGTTCAGGTTCGGGTTCAGGTTTGGATTGGGTTTCAGGTTATGGTTAAGATTCAGGTTAGGGTTAGTTTTAGCGGTTAAGGGTTAGGGTTAGTGTTCGGATTAGGGTTTAGGGTTCGGGTTAGCATCGGGGTTAGTTTTAGGGTTAAATTTAGTGGTTAGGTTTCTTATTCGGATTAAGTGTTAGGGTTAGTAATATGGTTAGAGTAATTGCTTAAGGTTAGTGTTAGTGTTTAGGCTTAGGGGTTAGAGTTAGGGTAGTTTTGTTAGGGTTACCGCTAGGGTTGTTCTAAGGGTAGTGTTAGTTTTAGGGCTTTAGGGTTACTTTTACTGGTTTGGTATATCTGTTTTTGTTAGAGGTCACTGTTACAGTTAGGGGTTTATGTTTGTTGCTAGGATTAGGTTTAGGTTGAGGGCTTAGCGTTCAGCTTAGGCTTAGGTTTAAGTGTTAGGGTTAGCATTAGGTTTAGGTTGAGGTGTTATCCCTGGGATTAGGGTTAGGGGATACAGTTAGGGATTAGGTTTAAGGCATTTGCCCTCTCTGTTCTATGCAGGGTTCGACTTGGAACATCACCAGGAGCCTACTCCATTGTACCCAGGGCATGGCACCCTGCCTCTCACCTGGGATTCCGGAGCACAGCCTCATCTCACGCATGGCATGGTTGGGTTGTAGCCTTGCTTATCTCTGCGAATGGAAGAATTATGAGAATTACATTTGGGGTTAGGGTAAGGGATTCGGATTTTTGTCAGGGTTAGTTGTTAGAGTTAGGTTTAGGGTTAGGTTTAGAGTTAGGGTTTCAGGTTGGGGTTGGGGTTAGGGTTAGGGTTAGGGTTAGGGGTTAGGGTTAGTGTTAGGTTTAGCATTTAGTGTTAGGATTAGGGTTTAGGGGTTAGCGTTAGGGGTAGAGGATGGTTTAAGTACAGTGTTAGGGTTTGGTTTAGAGGTTAATTTAGGGTTCAGGGTTAGGGTTATGGTTTGGGATTAGGGGTTACGGTTAGGGATTATGGTTAGGGTTTGGGTTTACGTTTATTGTTAGGGTTAGTTGTTAGGGTTCATGTTAGGGTTAGGGGATAGGGGTCAGTATTAGGTTTAGGGGTTAGGGTTATTGTTAGGTTTAGGGCTAGGGGCTAGGCATTAGGTCTGGGGTTAGGGTTAGGTGTTAGGTGTGTTGTTTAGGGTTAGGGTTAGGTGTTAGGGTTAGTGTTCGGGTGCAGTTTCGATTTCAGGTTCCAGATCGAGTTGGGTTTCGAGTTAGGGTTACGAATCAGGTTAGGGCTAGGGTTAGGTGCTAAGGGTTAGCCTTAGGGTTAGGGTTAGGGTTTAGGGTTAGGATAGGGTCAGGGGTTACGCTTAGGGTTAGGGGTTACGGTTAGGGGTTAGAGGCAGGGTTAGGGTTAGGGTTTGGGTTGCAGTTTGGGTTAGGTTTGAGGTTAATGTTAGGGTTAGGGTTAAGGTTGTGGGTGGAGTTAGCGTTAGGGTTATGGTTAAGTGTTAGTGTTAGTAATATGGTTAAAGCAAGGGCATAAGTAAGTGTTAGGGTTTAGGCTTAGGGGTTATAGTTAGGGTCGTTGTTTTGTTACAGTTAGGACTAGGGTTGTTCTCAGGGGTAGGGTTAGTGTTAGTTTTGTGGTTAGGGTTAGTTTTAGTGTTTTAGGTTTAGTTTTAGTGGTTAGGTACTTAGGTTTTTGTTAGAGGTCACTGTTACAGTTAGGGGTTTGTGTTTGGGATTAGGATTAGGTTGAGGGGTGAGGGTTAGGTTGAGGGGTTAGCGTTCAGCTTAGGCTTAGGTTTAGGTGTTAGGATTAGCATTAGGTTTAGGTTGAGGTGTTATCCTTGGGATTAGGGTTAGGGGATACAGTTAGCGATTAGGGTTAATGCATTTTCCCTATCTCTTCTATGCAGGGTTTGGACATGGAGCATCACCAGGAGCCTACTTGATTGTACCCAGGGATGGGACTCTGCCTCTCACCTGGGATACCGGAGCACAGCCTCATCTCAGGCATGGCATGGTTTGGTTTTAAGCTTGCTTATCTCTGTGAATGGAAGAATTGTTAGAATTACATTTGGGGTTAGGGTAAGGGATTAGGATGTTTGTCAAGTTTAGGTGTGAGAGTTAGGTTTAGGGTTAGGTTTATGCTTAGGAGTTGGGGTTGGGGTTGGGGTTAGGGTTACGGTTAGGGGTTAGGGTTAGTGTTAGGGTTAGGGGTTAGGATTAGGGTTAGGGCTTATTGGTTCGCATTAGGGGTAGGGGTAGGGTTATGTTTTCATGTTAGGTTTTGAGGTTAGGGTTTAGAGATAGAATTAGGGTTTTTGCTTAGGTGTTAGGGTTAGGGATTACGGTTAAGCTTAGGGTTTAGGGTTAGGGTTAGGGTTAGTTGTTCATGGTAGGGTTAGGGTTAGGTTTAGGGTTTAGGGGTTAGGGTCATGGTTAGGAGTTAGGGTTAGGGTTAGACTTAGGATTAGGTGCTAGGGATTAGGGCTATGCTTAGGGTTTGGGGTTACTGTTAGGGTTAAGGTTAGGATTAGGGGTTAGGTGTGAGGTTTAGTGTGAGGCTTAGGGGTTACACTTAGGGTTACGGTGAGGGTTCGGTTTGGGGTTCAGGTTCAGGTTCGTGTGTGGTTTCGGGTTAGGGTTAGGATTCAGGTTAACGTTATGGTTAGGTGTTAAGGGTTAGGGTTAGGGTTAGGGTTAGCATTTAGGGTTACGGTTAGGATCAGGGTTTAGGATTAGGGTTAGGGGTTAGGGTTAGGTTTAGGGGTGGTGTTAAGGTTAGGGTTAGGGTTAAATTTTAGGGTTAGTAATATGGTTAAACTAAGGGCTTAAGGTTAGTGTTAGGGTTTAGGCTTAGGGGTTAGAGTTAGGGTTTTGTTTTGTTATGGTTAGGGCTAGAGTTGTTCTCAGGGGTAGGGTTAATGTTAGTTTTGTGGTTACAGTTAGTTTTAGCGTTTTAGAGTTCGTTTTACTATTAGGTATTTCCGTTTTGGTTAGAGGTCACTGTTAGTGTTAGGGGTTTGTGTTTGGGGCTAGGATTAGGTTTAGGGGTGACGGTTAGGTTGAGCGGTTAGCATTCAGTTTAGGGTTAGGTTTAGCTGTTAGGGTTAGCATTAGCTTTAGGTTGAGGTGTTATCCTTGGGATTAGGGTTAGGAGATAGAGTTAGGGAATACGGTTATGGCATTTGCCCTAACTCTTCTATGCAGGGTTGGGACTTGGAGCATCACCGGGAGCCCACTCCATTGTACCCAGGGCATGGGACCCTGCCTCTCCCCTTGGATATCGGAGCACAGCCTCATCTCAGGCATGGCATGGGTTGGTTTTAGTCTTGCTTATCTCTGCGAATGGAAGAGGTGTGAGAATTACATTTAGGGTAAGGGAAAGGGGTTAAGATTATGGTAGGGCTAGGGTTGGTTTTTAGGGTTAGGACATAGGGTTAGATTTAGGGGTTAGTTTTAAGATTAGTGGTTAAGGTTAAGGTTAGCATTTAGAGTTAGAGTTGTGGGTTGGGGTCAGGGGTTCGATATATGTTTAGGTGCTAGAGTTGTTGTTATGGGTTTGACTTAGCAGTTAGTTTAAGGGCACAGGATCTCTCCTATCTATGGCGAGAGAGGGTGGAAAGGTTGCTGCGACACCACTCCATCATACCCTGGGCCCTGGTCTGACTGTCACGCAGGACTCGGCCTAGCCTCATCTCACCTATGGCATGGGAGGAATGTAGGCTTGCTTACCTCTGAGAATGGAAGAAGTGTGAAAATTAGATTTAGGATTAAGATCAGTGTTAGGTTTAGGGTTAGGGTTAAGAGTTAGGGTTAGGATTGTTGTTAGGGTTAGGGCTTAACGTTAATTTCAGGGTCAGTGCTTATGATTAGCGTTTAGCGTTGGGGGTTGTGGTTTAGTTAGGGTTAGGACTAGGGTTGCTGTAATTGGTAAGGTTAGGGTTAGGGTTTTGGTTAGGGTTAGGGTTAGGGTTAGTGTTAGATATTGTGGGTTAGTTTTAGGGTTTAGGTACTATGGTTATTGTTAGCGTTTAGTGTTAAATTAGGGGTTAGGGGTTTGGGTTAGGGTTTGGGTTAGCTGTGAGGATTAGGTTGAGAGCTTAGGGTTAAGCCTAGGGTTAGGTTTAGGGGTTAGGGTTAGCATTGAGTTAGGTGGAGGTGTTATCCTTGGGTTTATCGTTAGGGGTTAGAGTTAGGGATTAGAGTTACGGCATGGGCCGTATCCGCTCTATGCAGGGTTAGGATTTGGAGCATCGCCGGGACCACACTCCATTGTACCCAGCACATGGGACCCTGCCTCTCACCTGGGACACAGGGGCGAAGCCTCATCTCAGGCATGGCATGGGTTGGTTTTAAGCTTGCTTATCTCTGTGAATGGAAGAGTGTGAGAATTACCTTTGGGGTAAGGGTAAAGGAGTAGGATTATTGTTAGGGTTAGGGTTAGGTTTGGGTTTCAGGGTTAGGAAATATGATTAGTTTTAGAGGTTAGTTTTAAGGTTAGGGGATAGCGTTAATGTTAGGGTTTACAGTTAGTGTTGGGGGTTAGAGTAAGGGGTTAGGTTTAGGGTTAGTGTTAGGGCTTAGATTTAGTGGTTAGTTTAAGAGCACAGGGCCTGTCTAATCTATGGTGACAGGGGCTCAGGCAGGGTCGCCATGATATCACTCCAACCTACACTGGGTCCTGGGCCCCAACTGTCACGCAGGATTCGTGGGGAGCCTCATCTCACGCATGGCATTGGAGGATTGTAGGATTGCTTAACTTAGAGTGGAAGAAGTGTGAGAATTAGATTTAGGGTTGGGATTAGGGTTATGTTTAGCGTTAGGGTTAAGTGTTAGGGTTAAGATATGGTTAGGGTTAGGGGTTAAGTTTAGTTTTAGGGTTAAGGCTTAGGGTTTAGGATAGGGGTCGTTGTTTGGTTAGGGTTAGGGCTAGCATTGTTGTAAGGGCTAGGGTTGTGCTTAGGGTTACGGTTAGTATTAGCATTTAAGGGTTAGTTTTAGGGTTTATGTGTTGCGGTTACGGTTAGGGATTCATGTTAAGTTAGGTGATAGCGGTTGTGCTTAGGGTTAGTGGTAGAGATGAGTGTTAGGTTGAGGGTTTAAGGTTAGCATTACGGTTATGGTTAGGTGTTAGGTTTTTGGTTAGGTTTAGGGGTTGTGGTTAGGGATTACAGTTAAGGCAAGGGCCCTATCTGGAATATGTGGCTCAGGAACTGGGAACATCACCGTGACCTCACTCCACTGTACCCAGGGCATGGGACCCTGCCTCTTATGTGGGATACAGCAGTGGAGCCTCATTTCACACATTGCATGGTTTGGTTGTAGGCTTTCTTACCTCTGCGAATGGAAGAATTCTGCGAATTACATTTGGGGTTAGGGTAAGGGATTAGGATTTTTCTCAGGGTTAGGGGATAGAGTTGAGGGTTAGGGTTAGGTTTAGGATTAGGGCTTGGGGTTGTCATTGGGGTTAGGGTTAGGATTAGGGGTTAGGGTTAGGGTTAGGGGTTAGGGTTAGGGGTAGGGGTAGGGTTAGGTGCAGGGTTAGTGTTTAGGGTTAGGGATTAAGGTTTGGGTTTATGGTTAGGGTTAGAGTTTGGCCTTAGGGTTAGAGTTGGTGTTAGGGTTTCGGTTTAGGGCTTAGGGTTAGGGAGTATGGTTAGGGTTAAGCTTTAGGGTTATGATTAGTGTTAGGTTTAGGGTTTAGGGTTAGGGTTAGGTTTAGGGGTTGCGGGTTAGGTTTACGGTTAGGGGTTAGGTTTAGGGTTAGGGGCTAGGGATTAGGGCTAGGGTTAGGGTTTCGGTTTAGGGTTGGTTTTAAGGTTAGGGTGAGGGGTTGGGGTGAGTTTTGGGGTTATGTTTAGGGGTTACGGTTAGGGTTAGGGTTAGGGTTCGGGTTTGGGTTCCGGTTCTGGTTCTGGTTGGGTTTTGGGTTAGGGTTAGGATTCAGGTTATGGTTAGGGTTAGGGTTAGAGTTAGGGTTTAGTGTTAGGGTTAGGGTCAGGGGTTAGGGTTAGGGTTAAGGTTAGGGGTTAGGGTTAGAGTTAGGGGTTAGGGTTAATGTTAGGTTAGGCTTACGGTTGGGGTTTGGATTAGGGTTAGGGTTAGGGTTCGTGTTAGGGTTTAGGGTTAGTTTTGGTCTTAGGGTTTGGGCTTAGGGGTTAGGGTTAGGGATTAGGGTGAGGGTTAGGGTTTAGGGTTAGGGTTAGGTTTAGGGTTATGGTTAGGGTTGGGGTTAGGGTTACGGTTCGGTTTTTGGGTTCCCGTTCTGCTTCTGGTTGGGTTTCGGTTAGGGTTAGGATTCAGGTTAGGGTTAGGGTTAAGGTTAGCATTTAGGTTTAGGGTTAATGTCAGGGGTTAGGCTTAGAGTTAGGGATTAGGGTTAGTGTTAGGGTTGGGGATAGGGTTAGGGTTAGGGTTAGGGTTGTGGTTGCGATTAGGTTTAGGGTTAGTGTTAAATGTTAGGGTTAGAGCTTAGATTTAGTGGTTAGTTTGAGGGCACAGGGCCTGTCTAATCTATGGGGACCGGGTGTCCGGCAGGGTTGCCATGACATCACTCCATCATACACTGAGTCCTGGGCCCTGACTGTCACTCAGGACTCAGGCAGAGCCTCATCTCATGCATGGAATGACTGGATTGTAGTATTGCTTAACATTGAGAATGGAAGAAGTGTGAGAATTAGATTTAGGGTAAGGGTAATGGATTAGGATTATGGTTAGGGTTAGACTTGGGTTTTAAAGTTAGGGAATAGGAAACTTAAGGTTTCCCTAAGGGTTAGTTTTAATGTTAGGGGTTAAGTTTAAGGTTAGGTTTTAGAGTTAGTGTTGGAGGTTAGTGTCAGGGGTTGGGTTTATGGTTAGGGGTTAGTGTTATTGTTACGGCTTAGATTTAGCAGTTAGTTTAAGGCCACAGGACCTCTTTAATCTATGGTCAGAGGGGGTGGCAAGATCGCGGCAACACCACTCCATCTTACCCTAGGTCCTGGGCCCTGACTGTCACGCAGGACTCGGGCCTAGCTTCATCTCATGCATGGCATAGGTGGATTGTAGGAATGCCTAACTCTGAGATTACATAATCCTAGCCCCAAATAAAAATCCCTAACTCTAAAAGTGACCTCTAACAACAACCTAAATACCTAACCAGTAAAACTAACCTTAAAACACTAAAACTAACCCTAACCCCAAGCCTAACACTAACCCTAACACCTAACCCTAACCCTAACCACCAATCCCTAATCCTAATCCTAACCATAAACCCTCATCCTTACCCTAATCCTAACCCTAAAGCCTAACCCTAACACTAATCCCTAACCCTAACCCCTAAGCCGAAACCCTAACACCAATCCTAACCCTAACCCGAAACACTAACTCTGACTCTAAACCGAAACCTTAAACCCTAATCCTAAACGCTAACCCTACACCTAACCCTACCCCGACTCCTAACGCTAACCCCTAACCCTTAACCCTAACACTGACCCCCTAACCCTAACACTAATCCTAACACCTAACCCTAACCCTAACCCTAACCCCAATCACAACCCCAAACCCTAACCCTAAACCTAACCCTGATGCTAACTCTATCCCCTAATCCTGACAAAAATCCTAATCCCTTATCCTAACCCCAAATGTAATTCTCACAATTCTTCCATTTGCAGCGATAAACCCTAACACTAACCTTAAGTCTAACCCCTAAACCCTTAAGCCTAATCCCTAAACCCTCAAGCCTAAACCCTATCACTAACCTAAAGCCCTTACTCTAAGCACATTACTAACACTAACACTTAACCCTAAACCTAACCGTAACCCCAAACCCTACCCTAACTCTATCCCTAAAACTAACCTCAAACCTAAAACTAACCCTAACCCCAAACCCTAACTCTAACCCTAACCCCAAACCCTAACCATAACCTCTGACCCTAAAACTAAACCTAAACCCTACCCTAACCCTATACCTACCCATAACACTTAACCCCCAGCACTAACCTTAACCTGAATCCTAACCCTAAACCGAAACCCAACCCGCACCTGAACCCGAACCTGAACCCGAACCCGATGCCGAACCCTATCCCTAATGTTAACTGTAACCCCTAAACCTAACCCTAAACCTCAACCCTACCCCTAACCATAACTTCAAAGCTAACACTAACCTCAAACACTAACCCTAGTCCTAATCCCTAGACCCTAACCTTAAACCTAACATAAACACTAAGCCCTAACCTTAACCCTAACCACTAATCACTAACCGCTAACCCTAACCCTAACACCTAACCCTAACACTAACCCTAACCTTAAACACTAACAATAACCCTAATCCATAACCCTACCCCCTAAACCCAAACCTTAACACCAACTCTAAGCCTGACCCCAAATCCTAACCCTAAACCCAAACCTTAAAGCCTGAACCTAAACCCTAACCCTAACCCTGACCCTGCCCCTACCCCTTACGCTAACCCCTAAACCATAACCCTAACACTAACCCATAACCCTAACACTAACCCTAAACCCTGAACCTAACCCTAACCCTAATCCCAACCCCAACCCCAACCACTAACCCTAAACCTAACCCTAACCCTAACTCTAACCCCTAACCATGACAAAAATCTTAATCCCTTACCTTAACCCCAAATGTAACTCTCACAATTCTTCCATTAGCAGAGATAAGCAAGCCTACAACCAAACCATGCCATGAGTGAGATGAGGCTCCACCCTTGTATCCCATGTAAGAGGCAGGGTCCCATGCCCAGGGTACAGGGGTCACGGTGATGTTCCCAGTTCCTGAGCCGCATATTCCAGATAGAGCCCTTGCCTTAATTCTAATCCCTAACAGCAACCCCTACACATAATCCTAACTCTAACACCTAAAACTAACACTAATGCTTATCCTAACCCCTCAACCTAACCCTCACCCCGAATATTAACACTAACCCCAAAGCCTAACCTGTAACTCTAACACTAACCCCTAACCAAAACCAAAAAACCTAACTGGTACAACTAACCCTACAATGCTACGCCTAATCCTAACGACAACCCTAATCCTAACTCTACCCCTTACAACAACGCTACCCCTATCCCAAAACAAACAACGACCCTAACTCTAACACCTAAGTCTAAACCCTAACCTTAACTCTAACGTTAATGCCTTACCCTAACAATATTACTACCCTTAACCCTTAACCCTAACCCTATTTCTAACCCTAAACCCTAAGCCTAATCTTAACCCTAAATCTAATTCTCACATTTCTTCCATCCTTAGAGTTAAAGAATCCTACAATCCAGACATGCCACTCGTGACATGAGGCTCTGCCTGAGTCTGGTGTGACAGTCAGGGTCCAAGGCCCAGGGTACAATGGATTGATGTCATGGCGACCCTGCCCGCCTGCCTCCCACCACAGATTAGACAGGTCCTGTGCCCTTAAACTAAACGCTAAACCTAAGCCCTAACACTAATCCTAACTCCTAACTCTAAACCTAACCACTTACCCTAACCCCCAACTCTAACTCTAAACTAGAATTTAACCATAAACCCTAACCCTAATCCTAATCCCTAACCGTGAAAACCAAACCATGCCGTGAGTAACATGAAGCGGTGCTCCCTATCCCAGGTGAGAGGCAGGGTCCCTTGACCTGGGTACAATGTACTGGGCACCTGGTGATGCTCCCAGTCCCAACCCTGCATAGAACAAAGAGGGCAAATGCCTTAACCATAATCCCTAACTCTATCCCCTAAACCTAATCCCAAGGATAACAACTCAACCTAAACCTAATGCTAACCCTAACACCTAAACCTAAGTCTAAGCTGAACGTTAACCCCTCAACCTAAACTTCACCCCTAAACCTAATCCTAGCCCGAAACACAAACCCCTAACAGTGACCTCTAACAAAAACGGAAATAGCTAACTAGTAAAACTAACCCTAAAATGCTAAAACTAACCCTAACCACAACCTGAACACTAACCCTACCACTTAGAAAAACCCTACCCCTAACCCTAACCCTAACAAAACAACTATGCTAACTCGAACCCCTAAGTTTAAACCCACTTACCTTAAGCTCTTATTCTAACCATATTACTAACACTAACACATAACCCTAACCCTAACCCTAACCCCAACCCCAACACTAACTCTAACCCTAACCCGATCCCTAACCATAACCCTAACAGTAAACCCTAACCCTAACCCTTAACCCTAACCCTAACCTCTGACCCTAACACTAAACCTAAAACCTAACCCTAACCCTAACCCTATACATAACCCTAACACTTAACCCCTAGCACTAACTCTAAACTGAATCCTAACCCTAACCCGAAACTCAACCCAAACCCGAACCCGAACCTGAACCTGAACCCGATTGCTAACCCTAACCCTAACCCTAACCGTAACCCCTAACCCTAAACCTAAATCTCACCCCTTCCCCTAACCGTAACTTTAACGCTAACCCTAACCCCAAACCCTAACCCTAGCCCTAATCCCTGGCCCTAACCCTAAACGTAACCCTAACAGTAACTTCTAACATTAATCCTAATGGATAACCCCCAACCGCTAACTCTAACCCTAACCCTAACCTCTAACACTAACACTAACCCTAACCTTAAACCCTAACCTTAACCCTAATCCCTAACCCTACCCTCTAAGCCGAAACTCTAAAACCAACTCTAAGCCTGATCCCAAACCCGAACCCTAAACTTAAACCGAAAACGTAAAGCCTAACCCTAAAGCCTAACCCTACCCCTGCCCCTGCCCCTACCACTAAGGCTAACCCCTAAACCATAACCCTAACACTAACCCCTAACCCTAACACGAACTCTAAACCCTAACCCTAACCCTAACCCCAACCCCAACCCCACCCCCTAACCCTAAACCTAACCCTAACGCTCAATCTAACAACACCTAACCTTGACAAAAATCATAATCCCTAGCCCTAATCCCAAATGTAACTCTCACAATTCTTCCATTCGCAGACATAAGAAAGCCTACAACGAAACCATGGCATCAGTGTGATGAGGCTCCACCGCTGTATCCCAAGTAAGAGACAGGATCTCATGCCCTGGGTACAGGGGTCATGGTGATGTTCCCAGTTCCTGAGCCGCATAATCCAGATAGGGCCCTTGCCTTAATTCTAATCCCTAAGAGTAACCCCTACACCTAACCCTAAACCTAACACCTAAAACTAACACTAATGCTTACCCTAACCCCTCAACCTAACCCTCACCCCTAATATTAACCCTAACCCCAAACCCTAACCCCTAACTCTAACACTAACCCCTAACCAAAACTGAAATACGTAACCAGTACCACTAACCCTACAACTCTAAGCCTAACCCTAACCACAGCCCTAATCCTAACCTTACCCTTTACAACAACCCTACCCCTATCTGGAACCAAACAACGACCCTAACTCTAAGCCCTAAGTCTAAACCCTAACTTTAACACTGACCTTAACACCTTACCTGAACAATATTACTACCCTTAACCATTAAACTTAACCCTAAATCTAACCCTAAACCCTAACCCTTATCCTAACCCTAAATCTAATTCTCACACTTCTTCCTTCCTTAGAGTTAAGGAATCCAACAATCCAGCCATGACACGTGTGAAATCAGGCTCTGCCTGAGTTCTGAGTGACAGTCAGGGTCCAAGGCCAAGGGTACAATGGATTGATGTCACGGCGACCCTGTCCATGTGCCTGCCGCCATAGATTAGACAGGTCCTATGCCCTTAAACTAAATGCTAAACCTAAGCCTTAACTCTAACCCTAACCCCTAACCCTAAACCTAACCCCTTACCCTAACCCCCAACTCTAACCCTAAACCTGAATTTAACCATAAACCCTAACCCTAATCCTAATCCATAAACCTAACCACTACCCTAACCAAAATACTGACCCCTTACTCTTCCCCAAATGTAATTCTCACACTTCTTCTGTTCGCAAAGATAAGCAAGCCTACAACCAACCCATGCAATGTGTGAGATGAGGCTCCAACCCTGTATCCCTCATAAGGGATAAGGTCGCATGCCCTGGGTAAAATGGAGTGGGGTCATGGTGATGTTCCCAGTTCCTGACCCGCGTAGATCAGATAGGGCCCATGCCTTAACCGTAATCCCTAACCACAATCCCTAAACCTAACCCTAAACCTAACACCTAACCATAACCGTAATGCTAACCCTAAACCCTCAACCTAACCCTCATCTCTAAACCTAACCATAAGCCCAACCGCTAACACTTAACTTAACACGAATCCCTAACCATAAGCGTAAAACCTAAACGCTAAATTTAACCCTTAAATGCTAATACTAACCCTAACCCTAAGCACAACTGCTAACACTTACAACAATGCTAGCCCTAAACCTACCAAACAGCGACCCCAAGACTAATCCCTAAGCCCTAACATTGAAACTAAACTTAACCCCTAATCCTAACCATAATCCTAACCCTAACACTTAACCCTAATGCTAAACCTAACCCTAATATTAATACTAAATCTAATTCTGACACTTCTTCCATTCTCAAAGTTAAGCAATCCTACAATCCTCCCATGCCATGCGTGACATGAGGCTCCCCGCGAATCCTGCGTGACATTGGGGGCCCAGGACCCAGTGTAGGATGGAGTGATGTCACGGCTACCCTGCCTGACCTGCTGTCACCATAGATTAGACAGGCCATGTGCCCTTAAACTAACCACTAAATCTAAGACCTAACACTAACCCTAAACCTAACCCCTTACTCTAACCCCCAACAGTAACTCTAAACCCTAACATTAATGCTAACCCTGAACCTTAAAACTAACCCCTAAACCTAATCATATTCCCTAACCCTAAAACCCAACCCTAACTCTAACCATAATCCTAACCCTTTACCCTTATCACAAATGTAATTCTCACACTCTTCCATTCGCAGAGATAAGCAAGCTGAAAACCAACCCATACTATGCCTGAGAAGAGGCTTTGCCCCAGTGTCCCAGTTAAGAGGCAGGGTCCCTTGCCCTGGGTACAGTGAAGTGGATTCCCAGTGATGCTCCAAGTCCTAACCTGCATAGAGCAGATAGGGTATATGCCGTAACCCTAATCCCTAAATCTAACCCCAAACGCTAAACCCAAGGATAACACCTCAACCAAACTCTAATGATAACCCTGACACCTAAACCTAACCCTAAGCCCTCAACCTAATCCTCACAGCTAACCCGAACCCTAAACCAAACCCCTAACAACTACTTAACACGAACCGCTAACCATAACCATAATACCTAAACCCTAAAACAAACCCTAAATATCTAACACTAACCCTAACCCTAACCAAAACCCTAAACCTAACCCTACCAATTACAACAACCCTAGCCGTAACAGTGAATAAAAAACGAACCCCAACCCTAAACCCTAACCCTAGGCCCTAACACTGAAATTAACCTTAAGCCCTAACCCTAACCATAATCCTAACCCTAACTCTTAAAACTAACACTAAACCGAACCCTAATCCTAATCCTAAATCTAATTTTCACACTTCTTCCATTCTCAGAGTTAAGCAAGCCTACATTCCACCCATGCCATACGTGAGATGAGGCTAGGCTGAGTCCTGCGTGACAGTCAGACCCAGGGCCCAGGGTACGATACAATGGTGTCACAGCGACATTTCCACCCTGTCCCACCATAGATAGGAGAGGTACCGTGCCCTTAAACTAACCGCTATATCTAAGTCATAACAATAACCCTAGCACCTAACCATAAATCGAACCCCTGACCCTAACCCCCAACAATAACTCTAAATGCTAACCTTAACCTTAACCACTAACGTTAAAACTGACCCCTAAAGCTAACACTATGCCCTCAGCCTAAAAGCCAACCCTAACCCTAACCAAAATCTTCACCCCTTTCCCTTACCCTAAATGTAATTCTCACACCTCTTCCTTTCGCAGAGATAAGCTAGACTAAAACCAACCCATGCCATACCTGAGATGAGGCTGTGCTCCAGTATCCCAGGTGATAGGAAGGATCCCATGCCCTGGGTACAATGGAGTGGGCTCCCGGTGATTCCCCATGTCCCAACCCTGCACAGAACAGATAGGGCAAATTCCTTAACCCTAATCCCTAACTCTATCCCGTAATCCTAATCCCAAGGATAACACCTCAAGCTAAACCTAATGCTAACCCTAGCACCTAAACCTAAGCCTAAGCTGAATGCTAACCCCTCAAACTGACCCTCACTCCTAAACCTAATCCTAGCCCCAAACACAAACCCCTAACTCTAACAGTGACCTCTAACAAAAAACGAAACACCTGACCAGTAAAACTACCACTAAAACACTAAAACTAACCATAACCACAACCCTAACACGAACCCTACCCCTTAGAAGAACCATAGCCCAACCATAACAAAACAACCACCCTAACTCTATCCCCTAAGCCTAAACCCTAAAACTAACCTTAAGCCCTTACTCTAACCATATTACTAACCCTAACACTTAACCCTAACCCTAAACTTACCCCAACACCAACATTAACCACAACCATAACACTAACCCCACCCTAACCATAACCCTAACAACTAAACCTATCCCTAAACCCTGACACTAACCTTAACCCTAACCATAAGCCTAACCCCAACCATAACCCTAACTAAACCCTAATGCTAACCCATAACCCTAACACTATCCCCTAACCCTAACCCTAACCCCTGACCCTAACCCTAACCCTAAACCCTAACCCTAACCCTAACCCTTAACCTCTTACACTAACCCTAACATGAATCCTAACCATAAACCAAAACCCAACCCGAACCTGAACCCGAAAACGAACCCAAACCCTAACCATAACCATAACCCCTAACCCTAACGACTAAACCTAATCATATTCCCTAACCCTAAAACCCAACCCTAACCCTAACCATAATCCTAACCCTTTACCTTTACCTCAAATGTAATTCTCACACTCTTCTATTCGCAGAGATAAGTAAGCTTAAAACCAACCCATGCCATTCCTGAGATGATGCTTCGCCCCTGTGTCCCAGGTCAGAGGCAGGGTCCCATGCCCTGAGTACAATGGAGTGGGGTCCCGGGGATGCTCCAAGTCCTAACCCTGCATAGAGCAGATAGGGCCCAGGCCGGAACCCTAACCCCTAACTCTAACCCCTAACCCTAAACCCAAGGATAACACCTCAACCTAACTATAATGCTAACCCTAACCCCTAAATATAACCCTAAGCTTAACCCTAGGCCCTCAATCTAATCCTCACAGCAAACCGTAATCCTAACCCCAAACACTAACCCCTAATTCTAACACTAACCCCTAACATAAACTGAAATACCTAACCAGTAACAGTAACCTGAAAATGCTAACCCTAACTGTGCAAACACCCATTTAACCCTACAACTTACAACAATGCTATCCATAACCCTAACCAAACAACGACCCTGAGTCTAACCCCTAAGCCTAGACCCTAACCCTAACACTAACCTGAACCCCTTACTCTAAT
>JAQIFY010000540.1:90099-118506 GCA_028533085.1 Varecia variegata | reverse complement strand
TTATGGTTTGCTGTGAGGATTAGATTGAGGGCCTAGGGTTAAGCTTAGGGTTATATTTAGGGGTTAGGGTTAGCATTATAGTTAGGTTGAGGTGTTATCCTTGGGTTTAGGGTTAGGGGTTAGAGTTAGGGGTTAGGGTTCCGGCCTGGGCCCTATCTGCTCTATGCAGGGTTAGGACTTGGAGCATCCCCGGGTCCCCACTCCATTGTACTCAGGGCATGGGACCCTGCCTCTGACCTGGGACACAGGGGCGAAGCATCATCTCAGGCATGGCATGGGTTGGTTTTAAGCTTACTTATCTCTGCGAATAGAAGAGTGTGAGAATTACATTTGGGGTAAAGGTAAAGGGTTAGGATTATGGTTAGGGTTAGGTTTTAAGGTTAGGGAATATGATTAGGTTTAGTTGTTAGTTTTAAGGTTAGGGTTTAGGATTAATGTTAGGGTTTAGAGTTAGTGTTGGGGGTTAGAGTAACGGGTTAGGTTTAGGGTTAGTGTTAGGGTTTAGATTTAGTGGTTAATTTAAGGGCACAGGGCCTGTCTAATCTATAGTGACAGGGTGTCAGGCAGGGTCGCCATGACATCACTCCATCCTACACTGGGTCCTGGGCCTCGACTGTCACGCAGGATTCGCAGGGAGCCTCATCACACGCATGGCATTGGAGGATTGTAGGATTGCTTAACTCTGAGAATGGAAGAAGTGTGAGAATTAGATTTAGGGTTAGGATTAGGATTAGGGTTTAGGGATACATTTACAGTTAGGGATAAGGGCAGTAATATTGTTAGGGTATGGCCTTAAGTTTCGTGTTAAAGTTAGGGTTTAGACTTAGGGGTTAGAGTCAGGGTCGTTGTTTTAGTCGAGTTAGGGGTAGGGTGTTGTAAGGGATAGGGTTAGAATTAGGGTTGTGGTTAGGGTTAGGCTTAGTATTTTAGGGTTACTGGTACTGGTTAGGTATTTCGGTTTTGCTTAGGGGTTAGTGTTAGAGTTAGAGGTTAAGGTTTGGGGTTAGGGTTAGTATTAGGGGTGAGATGGTAAGCATTAGTGTTAGTTTTAGGTGTTAAGATTAAGGTTAAGTTTAGGGGTTGCTGTTAGCGATTACGGTTTAGGCAAGGGCCCTCTGTGGGATATGCGGCTCAGGAACTGGGAACATCACCGTGACCCCACTGCACTGTACCCAGGGCATGGGACGCTGTCTCTTATGTGGGATTCAGCGGTGGAGCCTCATTTCACTCATGGCAGGGTGTGGTTGTAGGCTTGCTTATCTCAGCGAATGGAAGAATTGTGAGAATTACATTTGGGATTCGGGTAAGGGATTAGGATTTTTGTTAGGGTTAGGGGTTTGAGTTAGGGTTAGAGTTAGGTTTAGGGTTAGGAGTTGGGGTTGGGGACGTGGTTAGGATTAGAGTTAGCGTTAGGAGTTAGGGTTAGTGTTAAGGTTAGGGTTAGGGGTTAGGGGGTTAGCGTTATAGGTAGGGGTATGGGTAGGGATACAGTTAGGGTTTAGTATTAGGGTTTAAGTTTAGAGTTTAGGGTTAGGGTTAGGGTTTGCGCTTAGGGATTAGGGTTAGGATTATGGTTAGGGTTTAGGGTTAGGGTTAGGTTTAGGGTAGGGGCTAGGGATAAGAGCTAGGGTTCAGGTTTGGGGTTAGTGTTAGGGTTAAGTTTAGGGTTGGGGTTAGGGATGAGGTTTAGGGTTAGGGTTAGGGATTACAGTTATTGTTACGATTAGGGTTCGTTTTGGGGTTCAGGTTCGGGTTCGGGTTGGGTTTCGGTTTAGGGTTAGGATTCAGGTTAGGGTTATGGTTAGAGGTTAACGGTTAGGGTTAGGATTAGGGTTTAGGGTTAGGGTTAGTGTCGGGTTACGGTTTGGGTTACGGGTTAGGGTTAGGGGTTATTGTTAAAGTTATGGTTAGGGTTATGGTTGGGATTAGGGTTATGGTTACGGTTAAGGTTTGGGTCAGGGGTTAGGGATAGGTTTAGTTGTTAGGGTTATGGTTACGGTGGCTTTAGTGTTAGGATTAGGGTTAATGTTGGTGTTGTGGTTAGAGTTAGGGTTGGGCTTAAGGTAAGGGTTAGGGTTAATGTTGGTGTTGGGCTAGGTTTAGGGTTAGGGTTAAGTGTTAGGGTTAGTAATATGGTTAGGGTAAGGGCTTAAGGGTAGTGTTAGGGTTTAGGTTTAGGGGTTAGAGTTAGGGTGGTTGTTTTGTTATGGTTGGGCTATGGTTGTTCTAAGGGTAGGTTTCGTGTTAGGCTTGTGGTTATGGTTAGTTTTAGCATTTTAGCGGTAGTTTTACTGGTTAGGTGTTTCGGTTTTTGTTAGAGGTCACTGTTAGAGTTAGGACTTTGTGTTTGGGGCTAGAATTATGTTTAGGGGTAAGGGTTAGGTTGAGGGGTTAGCATTCAACTTAGGCTTAGGTTTAGGTGCTAGGGTTAGCATTAGGTTTAGCTTGAGGTGTTATCCTTGGGATTAGAGTTAGGTGATAGAGTTAGGGATTAAGGTTAAGGCATATGTCCTATCTGTTCTTTGCAGGGTTGGGACATGGAGCATCACCAGAGCCCACTCCATTGTACCCAGGGCATGGGACCTTGCCTCTCCCCTGGGAAACCAGAGCACAGCCTCATCTCAGGCATGGCATGGGTTGGTTTTAGTCTTGCTTAATCTGCGAAAGGAAGAGGTGTGAGAATTATATTTAGGGTAAAGGAAAGGGGTGAAGATTTTGGTTAAGGTTAGGTTTGGCTTAGGTTTAGGGCATAGGGTTAGATTTAGGGGTTACTTTTAAGGTTAGTGGTTAAGGTTAAGGTTAGCATTTAGAGTTATTGCTGGGGGTAGGGTCAGAGGTTCGATTTATGGTTAGGTGCTAGTGTTATTGTTATGGCTTAGATTTAGCGGTTAGTTTGAGGGCACGGGACCTCTCCTATCTATGGTGGGACAGGGTGGAAAGATCGCTGCGACACCATTGTATCGTATCCTGGGCCCTGGGTCTGACTGTCATGCAGGATTCAGCCTAGCCTCATCTCACGTATGTCATATGTGGAATGTAGGCTTGCTTAACTCTGAGAATGGAAGAAGTGTGAAAATTAGATCTAGGATTAGGATTAGGGTTAGGTTTAGGGTTAGTGTTAAGAGTTAGTGTTAGGATTATGGTTAGGGTTAGGGCTTAAGGTTAATTTCAGGGTTAGGGCCTAGGGTTAGGTTTTAGGGTTGGGGTTCGTTTTTTAGTTAGGGTTACGGCTAGGGTTGTTGTAATTGGTAGGGTTAGGTTTAGGGTTTTGGTTAGGGTTAGGGTTGGTGTTACATATTTAGGGTTAGTTTTAGGGTTTAGGTATTATGGTTATGATTAGCGGTTCATGTTGTTAGTTGTTAGGGGTTCAGTTAAGGGTTCGGGTTAGCTGTGAGGATTAGGTTGAGGGCTTAGGGTTAGGTTTAATTGTCAGGGTTAGCATTAGAGTTTGGTTGAGGTGTTATCCTTGGGTTTAGCGTTTGGGGTTAGATTTAGGGATTAGGGTTACGGCATATACCCTATCTGCTCTATGCAGGGTTAGTACTTGGAGCATCACTGGGAATCCACTTCATTGTACCCAGGGCAAGGGACCCTGCCTCTCTGGCAGGGACTGGCACTGGGACACTGGGGCGAAGCCTCATCTCAGGCATGGTATGGGTTGGTTTTCAGCTTGCTTATCTCTGCGAATGGAAGAGTGTGAGAATTACATTTGTGGTCAGGGTAAAGGGTTAGGATTATGGTTAGAGTTAGGGTTCGGTTTTAGGGTTAGGGAATATGATTAGGGGTTAGTTTTAAGGTTACGGGTTAGTATTAATGTTAGGGTTTAGATTTACTGTTGGAGGTTAGAGTAAGGGGTTAGGTTTAGGGTTAGTGTTAGGCCTTAGATTTAGTGGTTAATTTAAGGGCACAGAGCCTGTCTAATCTATGGTGACAGCAGGTCAGGCAGGGTCGCCGTGACATCACAATATCCTACACTGGGTCCTGTGCCCCCAATGTGACGCAGGATTCGCGGGGGGCCTCATGTCATGCATGGCATGGGAGGATTGTAGGATTGCTTAACTTGAGAATGGAATAAGTGTCAGAATTAGATTTAGGATTAATATTAGGGTTAGGTTTAGCATTAGGGTTAAGTGTTAGGGTTAGGATTATGGTTAGGATTAGGGGTTAAGTTTAGTTTTAAGGTTAGGGCATAGGGATTAGTGTTGGGGTCGCTGTTTGGTTAGGTTTAGGGCTATCATTGTTGTAAGGGTTAGCGGTTGAGCTTAGGGTTAGGGTTAGTATTAGCATTTAAGGGTTAAATTTAGGGTTTAGGTTTTACGCTTATGGTTAGGGATTCGTGTTAAGTTAGGTGTTAGCGGTTGGGCTTAGGGTTAGGGTAGAGATGAGGGTTAGGTTGAGGGTTTAGGGTTGGCATTACAGTTATGGTTAGGTGTTAGGTTTAGGGTTAAGTTTAGGGGTTGTGGTTAGGGATTACGGTTAAGGCATGGGCCGTATCTGACCTACGTGGGTCAGGAACTGGGAACATCACCATAACCCACTCCATTTTACCCAGGGAATGGGACGTTGTCCCTTATGAGGGATACAGGGTTGGAGCCTCATCTCACGCATTGCATGGGTTGGTTGTAGGCTTGCTTATCTTTGCGAACGGAAGAAATGTGAGGGTTAAGTTTAGGGTTAGGTGCTGGGGATTAGTTCTAGAGTTAGGGTTTGGGTTTAGGATTAGGGTTAATCTTAGGATTAGGGGTTACGGGTGAGGTTTAGGGTTAGGGTTAGGGGTTATGGTTGGGGTTATGTTTAGGGTTCGTGTTCAGGTATGAGTTCAGGTTGGGGTTTGTGTTGGGTTCGGGTTAGAGTTAGGATACAGGTTAGGGTTAGGGTTAGGGGTTAAGGGTTTGGGTTAGGTTTAGGTTTCGGGTTAGGGTTAGTGTCATGGGTTAGGATTAGGCGTAGGGGTTGGGGTTAGGGTTAGGATTAGGGGTTAGGGTTAGGGTTAGGTTTACGGTTAGGTTTAGGGTTGGGCTTGAGGTTACTGTTAGGGTTAGGGTTAAGTATTAGGGTTAGTAATATTGTTAGAGTAAGGGCTTAAGGTTAGTGTTAGAGTTTAGGCTTAGGGGTTAGAATTAGGGTCGTTGTTTTGTTAGGTGAAAGGCTAGGGTTGTTCTAAGGGGTAGGGTTAGTGTTTGATTTGTGGTTAGGGTTAGTTTTAGCGTTTTAGGGTTCGTTTTACTGGTTAGGTATTTCTGGTTTTTTTAGAGGTCACTGTTACCGTTAGGGGTTTCTGTTTGAGGCTACGATTAGGTTTAGTGGTGAGGGTTAGGTTGAGGGGTTAGCGATCAGCTTAGGCTTAGGTTTACGTGTTAGGGTTAGCATTATGTTTAGGTTGAGGTGTTATCCTTGGGATTAGGGTTATGGGATAGAGGTAGGGATTAGGGTTAAGGCATTTGCCCTATCTGTTCTATGCAGGGTTGTGATTTGGAGCATCACCAGGAGCCCACTCCATTGTACCCAGGGCATGGGACCATGCCTCTCACCTGTGATACCGGAGCACAGCTTCACCTCACTCATGGAATCGTTTGTTTGTAGGCTTGCTTATCTCTGCCAACGGAAGAATTGTGAGAATTACATTTGGTGTTAGGGTAATGGATTAGGATTTTGTCAGGGTTGGGTGTTAGGGTTAGGGTTAGGGTTAGGTTTAGGTTTAGTTGTTGTTGGGGTTGGGTTTAGGTTTAGGGTTAGGTTTAGGGATTAGTGTTAGGGGCATGGGCAGTGTTAGCGGTAGTGTTAGCGTTTAGGGTTAGGTTTTAAGGTTAGGTTTTAGGTTTAGGTTTAGGGTTTGGGCTTAGGGGTTAGGGTTAGGGATTAGGGTAAGGGTTAGTGGTAGGGTTACCGGTTAGGGTTAGGGTTAGGTTTAGGGGTTAGGGGTTAGGGCTATGGTTAGGGGTTAGGATTAGGGTTAGGTATAGGGTTAGTGGCCTTAGGGCTACAGTTCGGGTTTGGGTATCGGGTTACTGATAATGTTAGGGTTAGGGGTTAGGGGTGAGATTAGGGTTAGGGTAAGGGCTAACTGTTGGTATTAGGGTTAGGGACAGGGTTTGGGCTCAGGTTCAGGTTCGGGTTCGTGTTTGGTTTCGGTTATGGTTAGGATTCAGGTTAGGGTTAGGGTTAGATGTTAATGGTTAGCGTTGGGGTTAGGGTTAGGGTTTAGGGTTAGGGTTAAGTGTTAGGGTTAGTAATATGGTTAGAGTAAGGGCTTAATGTAAGTGTTAGTGTTCAGGCTTAGGGGTTAGAGTTAGGGTTGTTGGTTTGTTAAGGTTAGGGCTAGGGTTCTTCTAAGGGGTATTGTTAGTGTTAGGTTTGTGGTTAGGGTTAGTTTTAGCATTTTAGGGTTCGTTTTACTCGTTAGGTATTTTGGTTTTTCTTAGAGGTCACTGTTCGTGTTAGGGGTTTGTGTTTGGGGCTACCATTAAGTTTAGGGGTGAGGGTTAGGTTAAGGGGTTAGCGTTCATCTTAGGGTTAGGTTTAGGTGTTAGGATTAGCATTAGGTTTAGGTTTTCGTGTTATCCTTGGGATAAGGGTTAGGGGATATAGTTAGGGATTAGGGATAAGGCATTTGCCCTATCTGTTGTATGCAGTATTGGGACTCAGAGCATCACCGGGAGCCCACTCCATTGTACCCAGGGCATGGGACCCTGCCTCTCACCTGGGATACCAGAGCACAGCCTCATCTCAGGCATGGCATGGGTTGCTTTTAGTCTTGCTTATCTCTGCGAATAGAAGAGCTGTCAGAATTACATTTAGTGTAAGGGAAAGGGGTTAAGATTATGGTTAGGGTTAGGGTTGGGTTTTAGGGTTAGGGCATAGAGTTATATTTAGTGGTTAGTTTTAAGGTTAGTGGTTAACGTTAAGGTTAGCATTTAGAGTTAGTGTTGGGCGTTAGGGTCAGGGGTTCGATTTATGGTTAGGTGTTAGTGTTATTGTTACGGCTTAGATTTAGAGTTTAGTTTAAGGGCACAGGACCTCTTCTATCTATGGTGAGATAGGGTGGAAAGGTCGCTGTGACACCACTCCATCGTACCCTGGGCCCTGCATTTGACTGTCACGCAGGACTCGGCCTAGCCTCATCTCACATATGGCATGGGATGTATGTAGGCTTGCTTAACTCTGAGAATGGAAGAAGTGTGAAAATTACATTTAGGAGTAGGATTAGGGTTAGGTTTAGGGTTAGGGTTAAGAGTTAGGGTTACGATTATGGTTAGAATTAGATCTAAAGGTTAATTTCAGGGTTAGGGCTTACAGTTAGGGTTTAGGGTTGGGGGGTCGTTGTTTAGTTATTGTTAGGGCTAGGGTTGTTGTAAGGGGTAGGGTTAGGGTTAGGGTTTTGGTTAGGGTTAGGGTTAGCGTTAGTTATTTAGGGTTAGTTTTAGGGTTTAGGTAGTATGGTTATGGTTAGCGGTTAGTGTAAGTTAGGGGTTAGGGGTTCGGATTAGGGATGGGTTACCTGTGAGGAGTAGGTTGAGGGCTTAGGGTTAAGCTTAGGGTTAGGTTTAGGGTTTAGGGTTAGCATTAGAGTTAAGTTGAGGTGTTACCCTTGCGTTCAGGGTTAGGGGTTAGAGTTAGGGATTAGAGTTACGGCATGGACCATATCTGCTCTATGCAGAGTTAGGAATTGGAGCATCACCAGGACCCAACTCCATTGTACCCAGGGCATGGGACCCTTGCTCTCCCCTAGGACACAGGGGCGAAGCCTCATCTCAGGCATGGCATGGGTTGGGTTTAAGCATCCTTATCTCTGGGAATGGAAGAGTGTGAGAATTACATTTTGGGTAAGGGGAAAGTGTTAGGATTATGGTTAGGGATAGGTTTGAGTATTAGGGTTAGGGAATATGATTAGGATTAGGGGTTATTTTTAAGGTTAGGGGTTAGGGTTAATGGTAGGGTTTAGAGTTAGTGTTGGGGGTTAGAGTAAGGAGTTAGGTTTAGGGTTAGTGTTAGGGCTTAGATTTAGTGGTTTGTTTGAGGGCACAGGGCCTGTCTAATCTATGGTGACTGGGGGTCAGGCAGGGTTGCAGTGCCCTACACTGGGTCCTGGGCCCTGACTGTCACTCAGGACTCAGGCAGAGCCTCATCTCATGCATGGAATGACTCTATTGTACTATTGATTAACATTGAGAATGGAAGAAGTGTGAGAATTAGATTTAGGGTAAGGGTAAGGGAATAGGAATACGGACAGGGTTAGCTTTGGGTTTTAAGAGTAGGCAATAGGATTAGGTTTAGGGTTTAGTTTTAAGGTTAGGGGTTAAGTTTAAGGTTCGGTTTTAGAGGTAGTGTTGGAGGTTAGTGTCAGGGGTTGGGTTTATGGTTAGGGGTTAGTGTTATTCTTACGGCTTAGATTTAGCAGTTAGTTTAAGGCCACAGGACCTCTTTAATCTATGGTCAGAGGGAGTGGCAAGATTGCGGCAACACCACTCCATCCTACCTTAGGCCCTGGGCCCTGACTGTCACGCAGGACTCGGGCCTAGCTTCATCTCGTGCATGGCATAGGTGGATTGTAAGATTGCTTAACTCTGAGATTACATAATCCTAGCCCCAAATAAAAAGCCCTGACTCTAAAAGGGACCTCTAACAAAAACCTAAATACCTAACCAGTAAAACTAACCCTAAAACGCTAAAACTAACCCTAACCCCAAGCCTGACCCTAACACTATCCCTAACACGTAACCCCAACCCTAATCCTAAACCAAAACCTAACCCTAACCCCAAACGCAGCCGAAACACGACCCCGAAACTGAAGCCAAACCCCAACCCAAACCTTAACCCATAACCCTAAACCTAACCCTACCCTTAAACCATAACCCTAACCCTAATCCCTAACCCTAACCCCTAAACCCAAACACTACCACCAACCCTAAACCTAACCCCAAACCCTAACCCTACCCCCGACCCTACCCCTATCCATAATGTTAACCCCTAACCCCAACCCCAACCCCTAACCCTAAACATAACCTTAAGCCTAACTCTAACCCCTTACACTGACAAAAAATCTAATCCCTTACCCTAACTCCAAATGTAATTTTCACAATTTTTCCATTTGCAGAGATAAGAAACCTACAACCAAACCATGGCATGCCTGAGATGAGGCTCCACCGCTGTATCTCACATAAGAGACAGGGTCCCATGCCCTGGGTACAGTGGAGTGGGGTCACGGTGATGTTCCCAGTTCCTGGGCCACATATTCCAGATAGGGCCCTTGCCTTAACCGTAATCTCTAACAGCAAACCCTAACCCTAACCCTAACACTAACATCTAAAATTAACACTAATGCTTACCCTAACCCCTCAACCTAATCCTCACCCTTAATATTCACACTAACCCAAAACCCGAACCCCTAACTCTAACACTAACCTCTAACCAAAACCGAAATACCTAACCAGTACCACTAACACTACAATGCTAAGCCTAACCGTAACCACAACCCTAATCCTAACCCTACCCCTAAAAACAACCTTACCCCTATTCCAAACCAAGTAACGACCCTAACCCTAACCCCTACGTGTAAATACTAACCTTAACACTAACCTTAATGACTTTCCCTAATATTACTACCCTTAACCCTTAACCTTAACCCTAAATCGAACTCTAAACCCTTACCCTAATCCTTACCTTAAATCTAATTCTCACACTTCTTCCATCCTTAGAGTTAAGGAATCCTACAATCCAGCTATTCCATGCGTGAGATGAGGCTCCGTCTGAGTCCTGCGTGACAGTCAGGGTCCAAGGCCCAGGGTACAATGGATTGATGTCACGGTGACCCTGCCCACCCGCCTCCTGTGCCCTTAACCTAAACGCTAAACATAAGCCCTAACACTAACCCTAACCCCTAACCCTAAACCTAACCCTTTCCCTAACCCTCAACTCTAACTCTAAACCCGAATTTAACCCTAACCCCTAACCCTAATGCTAATCCCTAACCATAACCCCTAACACTAACCAAAATACTGACCCATTACCCTTCCCCAAATGTAATTCTCACACTTCTTCCGCTCCCAGAGATAAGGAAGTCTACAACCAACACATGCAATTCGTCAGATGAGGCTCTCCGCGATTCCCGCGTGACAATCGGGGCCCCGGACCCAGTGTAGGATGGATGATGTCACTGCGACCCTGCCTGACCCCGTATCACCATAGATTAGACAGGCCCTGTGCCCTTAAACTAACCACTAAATCTAAGCCCTAACACTAACCTTTAACCTAACCCCTTACTCTAACCCCCAACACTAACTCTAAGCCCTAACATTAATGCTAACCCCTAACCTTAAAAGTAATCCGTTAACGTTATCATATTCCCTAAAACTAAAACCCAAACCTAACCCTAACCCTAACCATAATCCTAACCCTTTACCCTTACCTGAAATGTAATTGTCACATTCTTCCATTCGCAGAGATAAACAAGCCTTAAACCAAGGCAGGCCATGCCTGAGATGACGATTCTCCTCTGTGTCCCAGGTGAGAGGCAGGGTCCCTTAACCTGGGTACAATGGAGTTGTGTCCTGGCGATGATCCAAGTCCTAACCCTCCATAGAGCAGATAGGGCCCATGCCGTAACCCTAATGTGTAACTCCAACCCCTAACCCCAAACCCAAGGATAACACCTCAACCTAACACTAATGCTAACCCTATCCCCTAAACCTTATCCGTAAGCTTAACACTAAGCCCTCAACCTAATCCTCACAGCTAACACGAACCCTAACCCTAAGCCTAACCCTTAACTTAACACTAACCACTAACCATAAAGATAATATCTAAACCCTAAAGCTAACCCTAAATATCTAACACTAAACCTAGCCCTAACCAAAACCGTAACACTAACCCTACCCTTACAACAACCCTATGCCTAACCCTAAAAAAACAACGACCCTAACTTTAATCCTTAAGTCTGAACCCCAATACTAACCTTAATCCCTTACTCTAACCATAGTACTAACCCTAACACTTAACCCTAAACCTAACCCTGAACCCAACCCCAACCCTAACCCAAACCGCAACCCTAACCCGAACCCTAACTCTAACCCTAAACCCAAGCCTAAGCCTAATATTAACTCTATCCAATAACACGAACCCTAACCCCTAACACTAACCCTAACACGTGAACCTAACCCTAACCCTAAACCCTAACCTTAACCCTAACCCTAACCCGAATCCTAACCCTAACCTGATACGCAACCAGAACCAAAATCTGAACCCGAACCCTAACCCTAACCCTAACCCTAACACCTAAACCTAAGCCTAAGCTGAACGCTAACCCCTCAACCTAACCCTCGCCCCTAAACCTAATCCTAGCCCGAAACACAAACCCCGAACTCTACCCAAGGCCCAGGGTACAATGGATTGATGTCATGGTGACCCTACTCGCCGCCTCCCACGATAGATTAGACAGGTCCTGTGCCCTTAAACTAAACGCTAAACCTAAGCCCTAACCCATATCCTAACTCCTAACCCTAAACCTAACCACTTACCCTAACCCCCAAATCTAACTCTAAACTAGAATTTAACCATAAACCCTAAACCTAATCCTAATCCCTAACCGTGAAAACCAAACCATGCCGTGAGTGACATGAGGCGTTGCTCCCTATCCCAGGTGAGAGGCAGTGTCCCATGACCTGGGTACAATGGACTGGGCGCCTGGTGATGCACCCATTCCCAACACTGCATAGAACAGAGAGGGAAATGCCTTAACCATAATCCCTAACTCTATCCCCTAAAACTAATCCCAAGAATAACACCTCAATCTAAACCTAATGCTAACCCTAACACTTAAACCTAAGCCTAAGCAGAACGCTAACCCCACAACCTAACCCTCACCCCTAAACCTAATCCTAGCCCCAAACACAAACCCCTAACTCTAACAGTGACCTCTAACAAAAACGGAAATAGCTAACCAGTAAAACTAACCCTAAAATTCTAAAACTAACCCTAACCACAACCTTAACAGTAACCGTACCACTTAGAACAACCCTAGCCCTAACCCTAACAAAACAACTATGCTAACTCGAACCCCTAAGTCTAAACCCTCACACTTACCTTAAGGTCTTATTCTAACGGTATTACTAACACTAACACTTAACCCTAACCCTAACCCTAACCCCAACCGCAACACTAACTTTAACCCTAACCCGATCCCCAACCATAACCCTAACAGTAAACCCTAACCCTAACCCTAACCCTAACCCCTAATCCTAACTCTAACCTCTGACCCTAACACTAAACCTAAAACCTAACCCTAACCCTAACCCTATACCTAACCCTAACACTTAACCCCTAGCACTAACTCTAAACTGAATCCTAACCCTAACGCGAAACTCACCCGAACCCGAACCTGAACCTGAACCCGAACCCGATCCCGAACCCTAACCCTAACCCTAACCGTAACCCCTAATCATAAACCTAAATCACACCCCTTCCCCTAACCGTAACTTTAATGCTAACCCTAACCCCAAACCCTAACCCTAGCCCTAATCTCTAGCCCCTAACCCTAAACCTAACCCTAAGATTAACCTCTATCCTTAACCCTAATGGATAACCCCTGCCCGCTAACTCTAAACCTAACCCTAACCCTTAACCCCTAACACTAACACTAACCCTAACCTTAAACACTAACCATAACCATAATCCCTAACCCTACCCCCTAAGCCCAAACCCTAACACCACCTCTAAGTATGACTCCAAACCCTAACCCTAAACTTAACCCCAAACCTTAAAGCCTAACCCTAAAGCCTAACCCTACCCCTGCCCCTGCCCCTACCTCTAACGCTAATCCTTAAACCATAACCCTAACACTAACCCCTAACCCTAACATGGACCCTAACCCCTAACCCTAACCCTAACCCCAACCCCTACCCCACCCACTAACCCTAAACCTAACCCTAATGGTCAATCTAACACCTAACCTTGACAAAAATCATAATCCCTTGCCCTAACCCCAAATGTAACTCTCACAATTCTTCCATTCGCAGACATAAGAAAGCCTACAACGAATCCATGCCATCAGTGCGATGAGGCTCCACCAGTGCATCCCACGTAAGAGACAGGGTCCCATGCCCTGGGTACAGGGGTCACAGTGATGTTCCAGTTCCTGAGCCGCTTAATCCAGATAGGGCCCTTGCCTTAATTCTAATCCCTAAGAGCAACCCCTACACCCAACCCTAACCCTAACACCTAAAACTAACACTAATGCTTATCCTAACCCCTCAACCTAACCCTCACCCCTAATATTAACCCTAACCCCAAACCCTAACCCCTAACTCTAACACTAACCCCTAACCAAAATTGAAATACATAACCAGTACCACTAACGATACAACGCTAAGCCTAACCCTAACCACAGCCCTAATCCTAACCCTACCCTTTACAACAACCCTACCCCTATCTGGAACCAAACAACGACCCTAACTCTAAACCCTAAGTCTAAAACCTAACTTTAACACTAACATTAATGCCTTACCTGAACAATATTACTACCCTTAAACATTAACCCTAACCCTAAATCTAACCCTAAACCCTAACCTTTATCCTAACCCTAAATCTAATTCTCACACTTCTTCCTTCCTGAGAGTTAAGGAATCCAACAATCCAGCCATGACATGTATGAAATCAGGCTCTGCCTGAGTTCTGTATGACAGTCAGGGTCCAAGGCCCAGGGTACAATGGATTGATGTCATGGCGACCCTTAACCGCATGGTTCTTGTCAAGGCCTGGCTTGGGGATTAGCATATCTATAACATCAGCTCTCATCTCCGGTGGTCTTGGGTGGTCAACTTCTGGCCACCCATGGCTCTAAATAAGACCTGTCCTGTCTTTGAAAACAGGTGAGAACCATAGGTCCAACTTACAGCTGTCTCTTTGAAATGTACCTATCACTGAATCAGTGAGACGCCCACCTGAGGCGAGGCAGCTTTTGAGCTAACACATTTATCTTTTCTTTGAGGCAAAGCCTTATTTGACTTCTGAAATAAAATCTTGTCTCTGAGAAAGCAGGGGGTATTTCTATAACTCAGTATTCTTAGGCTTAATAAGACAGGTCCTGTGTCCTTAAACTAAATGTTAAACCTAAGCCCTAACACTAACCCTAACCCCTAACCCTAAACATAACCCCTTACCCTAATCCCCAACTCTAACCCTAAACCCGAATTTAACCATAACCCCTAACCCTAATCCTAATCCATAAACCTAACCCCTAACCCTAACCAAAATACTGACCCCTTACCCTTCCCCAAATGTAATTCTCACACTTCTTCCATTCACAGAGATAAGCAAGCCTACAACCAACCCATGCAATGCATGAGATGAGGCTCCAACCCATTATCCCTCATAAGGGACAAGGTCCCATGCCCTGGGTAAAATGGAGTGGTGTCACATTGATGTTCCCAGTTCCTGACCCGCATAGATCAGATAGGGCCCATGCCTTAACCGTAATCCCTAACCACAACCCCTAAACCTAACCCTAAACCTAACACCTAACCATAACCGTAATGCTAACCATAAACCCTCAACCTAACCCTCATCTCTAAACCTAACCTTAAGCACAACTGCAAACACCTAACTTAACACGTATCCCTAACCATAACCGTAATACCTAAACCCTAAAACTGACCCTTAAATGCTAATACTAACCCTAACCCTAAGCACAACTGCTAACCCTTACAACGCTAGCCCTAACCCTAACCAAACAATGACCCGAATTCTAAACCCTAAGTGTTAACCCTAAAACTAAACTTAACCCCTATCCCTAACCATAATCCTAAACCTAACACTTAACCCTAACGTTAAACCTAACCCTAATCCTAAGCCTAAATCTAATTATCACATTTTTCCATTCTCAAAGTTAAGCAATCCTACAATCCTCCCATGCCATGCGTGAGATGAGGCTCCCCGCGAATCCTGCATGACAGTTGGGGCCCAGGATCCAGTGTAGGGTGAAGAGATGTCACGGCGACCCTGTCTGACCCCCTGTCACCATAGATTAGAGAGGCCCTGTGCCCTTAAACTAACCACTAAATCTAAGCCCTAACAGTAACCCTAAATTTAACCCCTTACTCTAACCCCGAACACTAACTCTAAACCCTAATATTAACGGTAACCCCTAACCTTAAAATAACAGCTAAACCTAATCATATTCCCTATCCATAAAACCCAAAACTAACCCTAACCCTAACCATAATCCTAGCCCTTTACCCTTACCCCAAATGTAATTCTCACACTCTTCCATTCGCAGAGATAAGCAAGCTTATAAACAACCCATGCCATGCCTGAGATGAGGTTTCGCCCCTGTGTCCCAGGTGAGAGGCAGGGTCCCATGCCCTGGGTACAATGGAGTTGGGTCCCGGTGATGCTCCAAGTACTAACCTTGCATAGAGCACATAGGGCACATGCTGTAACCCTAATCCCTAACTCTAACCCCTAACCCTAAACCCAAGGTTAACACCACAACCTAACTCTAATGCTAACCCTAACCCCTAAACCTAACCCTAACCTTAACCCTAAGTCCTCAACCTAATCGTCACAGCTAACCCGAACCCTAACCCGAACCCCTAACCCCTAACTTAACACGAACCGATAACCATAACCATAATACCTAAACCCTAAAACTAACCCTAAATATCTAACACTAACCCTAACCCAAACCAAAACACTAACCCTAACCCTACCCCTTACAAAAACCCTATCCCTACCCCTAACTAAACAACGACCCCCAACCCTGAACCCTAACTGTAAGCCCTAACCCTGAAATTAACATTAATCCCTAACCCTAAACATAATCCTAACCCTAACTCTTAACCCTAACCCTAAACCTAACCCTAATCCTAATCCTAAATCTAATTTTCACACTTCTTCCATTGTCAGAGTTAAGCAATCCTACATTCCTCCCATGCCATACGTGAGAGGAGGCTATGCCGAGTCCTGCGTGACAGTCAGACCCAGGGCCTAGGGTATGATGGACTGGTGTCACAGCGACATTTCCACCCTCTCTCACCATAGATAGGAGAGTTCTTGTGCCCTTAAACTAACCGCTAAATCTAAGCCGTAACAATAACCCTAGACCCTAACCATAAGTCTAACCACTGACTCTAATCCCCAACACCAACTATAAATGCTACCCTTAACCACTAACCTTAAAACTAACCCCTAAATATAACCCTATGCAATAATACTAAAACCCAACTGTAACCTTAACCATAAACTTAACCCCTTTCCCTTATCCTAAATGTAATTCTCACACCTCTTCCATTCGCAGAGATAACCAAGACTAAAACCAACCCATGCCATGCCTGAGATGAGTCTGTGCTCCGGTATCCCAGGTGAGAGGCAGGGTCCCATGCCCTGGGTACAGTGGAGTGGGCTCCCAGTGATGCTCCAAGTCCCAAACCTGCATGGAACAGAGAGGGCAAATGCCTCAACCCTAGTCCCTAACTCTATCCCCAAACCCTAATCCAAAGGTTAACACCTCATCCTAAACCTAATGCTAACCCTAATGCCTAAACCTAAGCTTCAGCTGAACGCTAGCCCCTCAAACTAACCCTCACCCCTAAACCAAATCATAGTCCCAAACACAAACCCCTAACACTAACAGTGACCTCTAAAAACAACCGATATACCTAACCAGTAAAACGAACTTTAAAACGCTAAAACTAACCTGAACCACAACCCTAACACTAACCCTACCCTTTAGAACAACCCTAGCCTTTACTCTAACAAAACAACGACCCTAATTCTAACCCCTAAGCCTAAACTCTAACACTAACCTTAAACCCTTACTCTAACCATATTACTAACCCTAACACTTAACCCTAACTCTAAACCTAATCTCAAACCTAACCCTAACCCTAACCTTAAACCTAACCCCAACCCTAACCCTTTCTATAACCCAAACCATAACTCTAACCCAAAACCTAACACTAACCCGTAACCTTAACCCCTAACCCTAACTCTAACCAGGCCCTGTGCCCTTAAACTAACCACTAAATCTAAGACCTAACACTATCACTAAACCTAACCCCTTACTGTAACCACCAACACTAACTCTAAACCCTAACATTAATGCTAACCCTAAACTTAAATTAGACCATAAACCTAATCATACTCCCTAACCCTAAAACCCAACCCTAACCCTAACCATAATCCTAACCCTTTACCCTTACCCCGAATGTAATTCTCTCTCTCTTCCATTTGCCGAGATAAGCAAGCTTAAAACCAACCCATTCCATGCCTGAGATGAGGCTTTGTCCCTGTGTCCCTGGTGAGAGGCAGGGTCCCTTGCCCTGGGTACAAGGGAGTGGGGTCCTGGCGATAATCCATGTCCTAACCCTGCATAGAGCAGATAAGGTCCATGCTGTAACCCTAACCTCTAACTCTAACCCTTAACCCCAAACCCAAAGATAACACCTCAACCTAACACTAAGGCTAACACTAACCCCTAAACCTTATCCCTAAGCTTAACATCAAGCCCTCCACCTAATCCTCACAGCTAACCCGAACCCTAACGTGATCCCCTAACCCCTAACTTAACACTAACCACTAACCATAACCGTAACACCTAAACCCTAAAAGGAACGGTAAATGTCTAACACTAAACCTAACCATAAACAAAACCCTAACCCTAACCGTAACCCCTAACTCTAAACCTAACCCTAACTTTAACCCCTAACCCTAACCCTAACCCCTAACCATAAACCTAACCCTAAGCGCTAAAACTAAACCTAACCCTAACCCTAAACCGTGCCCATAACCCTAATCCCTAACCCTAACCCCAACCCCAATCCCAACCCCTAACCCTAAACCTAACCACTTACTCTAACCCCCAATAATAACTATAAAGCCTAACATTAATCCTAACCCCTAACCTTAAATCTAACCCATAAACCTAATCATATTCCCTAACCTTAAAACCCAACCTTAACCCTAACCATAATCCTAACCCTTTACCTTTACCCCAAATGTAATTCTCACACTCTTCCATTTGCCGAGATAAGCAAGCTTAAAACCAACCCATGCCATGCCTGAGATGAGGCTTCGCCCCTGTGTCCCAAGTGAGAGGCAGGGTCCCATGCTCTGGGTGCAATGGAGTGTGGTACCGGTGATGCGCGAAGTCCTAACCCTGTATAGAGCAGATAGGGCCCATGCCATAAGCCTAATCCCTAACTCTAACCCCTAACCCTAAACCCAAAGATAACACCTCAACCTAACTCTAATGCTAAGCCTAAACACTAAAAGTAACCCTAAGCTTAATGCTAAGCCCTCAACCTAATCCTCACAGCTAACCCGAACCCTAACCCCAAATACTAACCCCTAAAAAACCCGAAATACTTAATCAGTAACAGTAACCCGAAAACACTAACCCTAACTCTACCCAAAACCCTAACCCTAACCCTACCCCTTACAACAATGCTATCCATAACCCTAGCCAAACAACGACCCTGACTCTAACCCCAAAGCCTAAACCCTAACCCTAAGGCTAACCTTAACCCCTTACTCTAACCATATTACTAACTTAACAATAACACTTAACCATAACCCTAAACCTAACCTTAAACCCTACCCTAATCCTAACCCTAAACCCTAACCCTAAATCTAATTCTCACACTTCTTCCATTCTCAGAGTTAAGGAATCCTACAATCCAGCCATGCCATGCGTGGGATGAGGCTCCGCCTGAGTCCTGCGTGACAGACGTTGCCCAAGGCCCACTATATTTTGGAGTGATGTCACGGGCACCGTGCCCGATCCCTCTCACCATAGATTAGACAAGTTCTGTGCCCTTACACTAACCACTATATCCTAGCACTAACACTAACCCTAGATGTAACCATAACCCCTAACCTTAAACCCTAACACTAACTCTAAACCCTAACCTTATCTGTAACCCTAACACTAATCCTAATCCCTAACCCTAACCCCTAACCATAACCAAATCCTAACCCGTTACACATACCCCAAATGTCATTGTCACAATTCTTCCATTCGCAGAGATAAGCAAGCCTACAGCCAACCCATGCCATGCGTGGTATGAGGCTCCACACCTGTATCCCACATAAGAGGCAAGATCCCATACCGTGGTTACAAAGGAGTGGGGTCACGGTGATTTGCACAGTTTCTGACCCGCATAGAGCAGATAGGGCTCATACCTTAACACTAAACCTAACCCTAACCCCTAAACCTAACCCTAGCCCTAAACCCTAACCCTAACCGCTAACCCAAAACCCTAACCCCAACCCTAACCCTAAGCCCAAACACTAAACCTAACCCTAAACCCTAATCCTACCCCTAACCCTAAACGTAACCCCTAACCCCTAACCCTAACCATTAACCATAACACTAATCCTTAACCCTAAACCTAAAAATAACCCTAACTCTAACCCCAAACCCAATGCCAACCCCAACTTCAACCCCTAACCCTAAACCTAACCCTAACCCAAACTCTAACCCCTAACCCTGACAAAAATCCTAATCCCTTATTCTAACCCGAATTATAATTCTCACAATTTTTCCATTCACAGAGATAAGAAAGCATACAATCAAACCATGCCATGACTGAGATGAGGCTCGGCCCCTGTATCCCACGTAAGAGGCAGGGTCCCCTGCCCGGGGTACAGTGGAATGAGGTCACGGTGATGTTCCCAGTTCCTGAGCAGCATATTCCAGATAGGGCCCTTGCCTTAACGGTAATCCCTAACAACAACCCTTAAACATAACCCTAAGCATAACACCTAAACTGACACTACTGCTTACCCTTACACCTCAAACTAATCCTCACCCCCAATAACCCTAACTCCAAACCCTAACCCCTATCTCTAACACTAACCCCTAACCAACACCGAAATACTTAACCAGTACGACTAAGCCTGAAAGGCTAAGCCTAACCCTAACCACAATCCTAATCCTAACCCTACCCCTTACAGCAACCCTACCCCTAACCCGAACCAAACAATGACCCTAAATCTAACCACTAAGTCTAAACTCTAACCTTAACACTACCCTTAACGCCTTACCCTAACAATATCACTACCCTTAACGCTTAACCCTAACTCTAAATCTAACCCAAAACCCTAACCCTAATCTTAACCCTAAATCTAATTCTCACACTTCTTCCTCCCTTACAGTTAAGGAATCCTACAATCCTCCCATGCCATGCGTGAGATGAGGCTCCCCGCGAATCCTGCGTGAAAGTCGGGGCCCAGGACCCAGTGTAAGATGGAGTGATGTCAAGGCGACCCTGCCTGATCCCCCGTCACCATAGATTAGACAGACCCTGTGCCCTAAAACTAACCACTAAATCTAAGCCCTGACACTAACCCAAACCTAACCCCTTACGCTTACCCCGAACACTAACTCTAAACCCTTAACATTAATGCTAACCCCTGACCTTAAAACTAACGCCTAAACCTAATCATATTCCCTAACCCTAAAACCCAACCCTAACCATAACCATAATCCTAACCCTTTACCTTTACCCAAAATGTAATTCTCACACTTCTTCCGTTCGCAGAGATAAGCAAGCCTACAACCAACCCATCCAATGCGTGAGATGAGGCTCCACCCCTGTATCCCTCATAAGAGACAGGGTCCCATGCCCTGCGTAAAATGGAGTGGGGTCACGGTGATGTTCCCAGTTCCTGACTCGCGTAGATCATTTAGAGCCCACACCTTAACCATGATCCATAACCACAACCCCTACACCTAACAACTAACCATAACCGTAATGCTGACCTTAAACCCTCAACCTAAGCCTAAACTGAACCCTAACCCCTCAACCTAACACTCACAACTAACCATAACCCTTACCCCTAAATACTAACCCCTAATTCTAACACTAACCCCTAAGAAAAACCAAAATACCTAACCAGTAACACTAACATTAAAACGCTAACCCTAATTCTAACCACAACCCTAACACGAACCCCAGTCCTTAAAACAATGCTATCCATAATGCTAACCAAACAACTACTCTGACTCTAACTCCTACACTTGTACCCTAACCCTAACACTAACCTTAACGCCTTACCCTAAACATGTTACTAACCCTAACCCGTAACCCACACCCGAAACCTAACCCGAAACCCTAACACAAATCTAATTCTCACACTTCTTTCATTCTCAGAGTTAAGGAATCCTACAATACGGCCATGCCATGCATGTGATGAGGCTCTGCCTGAGATCTGCGTGACAGTCAGGGCCCAAGGCCCAGGGTATGATGAAGTAATGTCACAGCCACCCTGCATGCCCCCGTTTAAAATAGTTTACACAGGTACTGTGCCCTTAAAGTAACCAATACATCTAAGCCCAAATACTAACCCTAACCACCAACCCTAACCTAACACCTTAAACGAACTCCCATCACTAACTCTAAACCCTAAACTTATCCCTAATCCCTAACCCTAACCCTAACCTGTAAACCTAATCTTAAACTCTAACCCTAACCAAAATCCTAAACCCTTATCCTTACCCTAAATGTAATTCTCACACTTCTTCCATTTGCAGAGATAAGCAAGCCTACAACCAACCTACGCCATACCTCAAATGAGGCTGCACCTCTGTGTCCCACGTAAGAAGCAGGGCCCCATGCCCTGGGTACAATGGAGTGGGGTCACGGTGATGGTCCCTGTTCCTGACCCGCATAGAGCAGATCGGGCCCATGCCTTAACCCTAATCCCTAACCACAACCACTAAACCTAACCCTTACCCTAACTGTAATGCTAACCCTAAACCTTCAACCTCACCCTCATCCCTAACCCTCATCCTAACCGGAACCCCTAACCCCTAACTTTACACTAACCCCTAACCATAACCGTAATATCTAAAGCCTAAACCTAACCCTAAAACGCTAACACTAAACCTAACCCTAACCCTAACCCTAACCCATACCATGCATGAGATGAGGCTCTGCCCCAGTTTACTGCGTGAACAGGCAGGGGACCATGCCCAGGGTGTGATGGATTGGGGTCCTGGGGTTTGGATGAAGTTCGACAGTCATACATAGGAAGGCTTACATTCACTAGGAGAAAGCAACTATGAGGTGGTGGTTGGTAGGCTTACTAAATTCTTGTTTGCAAGAATTACGTGAGTCATATAGAGGTGGTTTGTGTCATTCTACACTCCAGTTTGGAAGATCGATAGTCATATATACGAAGGCTTACATTCACTCAGAGAAAGCAACTATGAGGAGGTGTTTTGTAGTCAGTCTAAACTCTAGTTTGGAAGAAGTTCGAGTGTTATGTATAGGAAAGCTTACAGTCACCTAGAGAAAACAACTCGCGGGGGCTGGTTTGTAGGCATACTAAACTCTATTTCTGAAGAAATGGGAGAGTCTTATATGGGAATGCTTACATTCACTCAGAGAAAGCAATGATGGGGTGGTGGTTTGTACCCATACTAAACTCTAGGTTGGAAGTGTGAGAGTCATATAGAGGAACGCTTACACTCAGAGAAAGCAGCGACCGGCTGGCGGTTTGTAGCCATACTAAACTTTAGTTTGGAAGAAGTAGGAAACATATATAGGAAGGGATACATGCACGCACAGAAAGCAACTGTGTTTTGTAGCCATGCTAAAGTCTAGTTTGGAAGTAGAGAGTCATATATAGGAAAGCTTACAGTCACTAAGAGAAAGCGACACTCGGGGAGTTGTATTTTGGCATGCTAAACTCTATTTTGGAAGGAGTGCAAGAATCGTACATGGGAACGCTTACATTCACTCAGAGAAAGCAACGATGCGGTGGTGGTTTGCAACCATACTAAACTCTAGGTTGAAAGAAGTACGACAGTCATATAGAGGAATGCTTACATTCACGCATAGAACGCAACGATTCGGTGCTGGTTTCTAGCCATGCTAAACCCTAGGTTGGAAGAAGTACAGGAGTCATATATAGGAACGCTTACTTCACGCAGAGAAAGCAACGACGGAGTGGTGTTCTGCAGTCGTGCTAGAATCTAGTTTGGAAGAAGTTCAAGAGTCGTGTATAAAAAAGCTTACAGTCACCTAGAGAAAGGAACTCTCGGGGGGTGCTTTTCAGGCATACTGAACTCTATTTCAGAAGAAGTGCGAAAGTCATGAATGAGAAGACTTTCATTCACTCAGAGAAAGCAACGATCGGGTGGTGGTTTGTAGCCGTGCTAAACTCTAGTTTGGAAGAAGTAGGAGACTCATACAAAGGATCGCTTACTTTCACACAGAGAAAGCAACTGTGTTTTGTAGCCATGCTAAAGTCTAGTTTGGAGGTAGAGAGTCATATATAAGAAAGCTTACAGTCAGAGAAAGCAACTCTCAGGGGTTGTTTTTTGGCATGGTAAACTCTATTTTGGGAGCAGTGCAAGAGTCATATATGGGAACTATTACAATCACTCAGAGAGAGCAACTATGCAGGGGTGTTTTTAGGCCCTGTAAACTCTAATTTGGAAGAAGCGCGAGAGACTTATATGGGAACGCTTATATTCAGGCAGAGAAAGCTAAGATGGGGTGGCGTTTTGTAGTCAGTCTAAACTCTAGTTTGGAAGAAGTTCGAGAGTCATGTATAGGATTGCTTACAGTCACCTAGAGAAAGCAACTCTGGTAGGCTGCTTTGTTTAGTTTGCCCATAGTAAACTCTATATCTGAAGAAGTGCAAGAGTCATACATGGGAACGCTTACACTGAGAGAAAGCAACAATGTCTAAACTCCAGGTTGCAAGAGGTGCGAGAGTCATATAGAGGAACGCTTACATTCACGCAGAGAAAGCTACTATGGGGTGGGGTTTGTAGTCATCCTAAAGTCAAGTTTGGAAGAAGTTGGAGAGAAATATGTCAGAAGGCTTACATTCACTCAGAGAAATCAACTCTCGGGGGTGGTGTGTAGGCATGACTACAGAACACCACCGGTCGTTGCTTTCTCTGTGTGAAGTGTTCCTATATATGATTCCTGTAGTTCTTCCAAGCTAGGGTTTAGCATGGCTACAAACCACCACCCGATCTTTGCGTTCTGTGCGTGAATGTAAGCGTTCCTCTATATTACTCTCGCACTTCTTCCAACCTAGAGTTTAGTATGGGTACAAACCACCACCCTATCGTTGCTTTCTTTGTGTGAATGTAACCGTTCCCATTTATCACTCTCGCAATTCTTCAGAAATAGAGTTTAGCATGCCTCCAAACCAGCCCGGAGAGTTGCTTTCTCTAGGTGTAAATGTTCCTATATACCACTCTCAAACTTCTTCCAAACTAGAGTCTAGCATGACTACAAAACACCATCCCGTCGTTGCTTTCTCTGCGTGATGTAAGCGTTCCTACATATGACTCCTGTAGTTATTCTAAGATAGGATTTAGCATGGCCACAAACCACCACCCGGTCGTTGCATTCTCTGCGTGAATGTAAGCGTTCCCATGTATGACTCTTGCACTCCTTCCAAAATAGAGTTTAGCATGCCGAAAAACAAAACCCCGAGAGTAGCTCTAAGTGACTGTAAACTTTACTATATAGGACTCTCTAACTACTTCCAAACTAGACTTTAGCATGGCTAGAAAACAGAGTTCCTTTCGCTGTGTGCATGTAAGCTTTCCTATATATGAGTTTCCTACCTTTCCAAACTAGAGTTTAGTATGGCCACAAACCGCCAACTGGTCATTGCTTTCTCTGAGTGAATGTAAGCGTTCCCATTTATAACTCTCGCACTTCTGAAATAGAGTTTAGTATGCCTACACACCACACCCGAGAGTTGATTTCTCTGAGTGAATGTAAGCCTTCCAAAATATTTCTCTCCAACTTCTTCCCAACGAGTTTAGCATGACTACAAAACCCACCCCATAGTAGCTTTCTCTGCGTGAATGTAAGCGTTCCTCTATATGACTCTCTCTTTCTTCCAACCTAGAGTTTAGTATGGGTACAAACCACCACCGCATCGTTGCTTTCTCTAAGTGAATGTAAGCATTCCCATTTATGACACTCACACTTCTGAAATAGAGTTCAGTGTGCCTGAAAAGCACCGCCCGAGAGTTCGTTTCTCTAGGTCGCTGTAAGCTTTCCTATATACGACTTTCGAACTTATTCCAAACTAGAGTCTAGCAGGACTACGGAACACCACGCCGTCGTTGCTTTCTCTGTGTGAATGTAAGCGTTCCTATATGTGACTCCTGTACTTCTTCCAACCTTGCGTTTAGCATGGCTATAAACCACCACCTGATCATTGCGTTCTCTGCGTGAAGGTAAGCGATCCTCTATATGACTCTCGTACTTCTTCCAACCTCGACTTTAGTATGGGTACAAACCACCACCCCATCATTCTTTTCTCTGAGTGACTGTTAGCGTTCCCATGTATGACTCTTGCACTTCCAAAATAGTTTAGCATACCAAAAAACAACCCCCGAGAGTTGCTTTCTCTGACTGTGTAATCTTTCTTATATATGACTCTCTACCTCCAAACTAGACTTTAGCATTGCTACAAAACACAGTTGCTTTCTCTGTGTGAATGTAAGCGATCCTTTATATGAGTTTCCTAGTTCTTGCACACTAGAGTTTAGTATGGCTACAAACCACCACCTGATCGATGCATTCTCTGCGTGAAGGTAAGTGATCCTCTATATGACTCTCGTACTTCTTCCAAACCTCGAGTTTAGTATGGATACAAACCACCACCCCATCATTGCTTTCTCTGAGTGAATGTAAGCGTTCCCATTTATGACTGTTGCAGTTCCTCAGAAATAGAGTGTAGAATGCCTTCAAACCAGCCCGGAGAGTTGCTTTCTCTAGGTGTAATCTTTCCTATATACCACTCTCAAACTTTTTCCAAACTAGAGTCTAGCATGACTACAGAACACCACCCCGTCGTTGCTTTCTCTGCGTGAATGCAAGCATTCCTACATATGACTCCTGTACTTCTTCCAACCTAGGGTTTAGCATGGCTACAAACCACCACCCGATCGTTGCCTTCTCTACGTGAATGTAAGCGTTTTCATGCATGACTCTTGCACTCCTTCCAAAATAGAGTTTAGCATGCCAAAAAACAAACCCCCGAGAGTTGCTCTCTCTAAGTGACTATAAGCTTTACTATATAGTATTCTCTAACTACTTCCAAACTAGATTTAGCATGTCTAGAAAACACAGTTCCTTTCGCTGTGTGCATGTAAGCTTTCGTATATATGATTTTCCTACCTCTTCCAAACTAGAGTTTAGTATGGCCACACACCGACAACTAGTCATTGCTTTCCGTAAGCGTTCCCATTCACGACTCTCTCACTTCTGAAATAGTTGATATATCTCAGTGAATGTAAGCCTTCCAACATATCCCTCTCCAACTTCTTCCAAACTTGAGTTTAGCATTACTACAAAACCCAACCCATAGTAGCTTTCTCTGCGTGAATGTAAGCGTTCCTCTATATGACTCTCGCTTTCTTCCAACCTAGAGTTTAGTATGGGTACAAACCACCACCCGATCGTTGCTTTCTCTGAGTGAATGTAAGCGTTCCCATTTATGACTCTCGCACTTCTTCAGAAATAGAGTGTAGTATGCCTCCAAACCTGCCCCTGAGAGTTCCTTTCCCTAGGTGACTGTAAGCTTTTCTATATAGGACTCTTGAACTTCTTCCATGCTAGTCTATCATGACTACAGAACGCCATGCTGTCGTTGCTTTCTCTGCGTGAAGTAAGCTTTCCTATGTATGACTCCTGTACTTCTTCCAACCTAGGGTTTAGCATGGGTACACCCCCCCCCACCCCATCGTGGCTTTCTCCGAGTGAATGTAAGCGTTCCCATATATGACTCTCGCATTTCTTCAGAAATAGAGTTTAGTATGCCTCCAAACCAGCCTCCGGGTGTTCCTTTCTCTAGGTGACTGTAAGCTTTCCTATACATGACTCTCGAACTTCTTCCCAACTAGAGTTTAGACTGACTACCAAACACCTCCCCATAGTTGCTTTCTCTGAGTGAATGTAAGCTTTCCTATATATGACTCTCGATCTTCTTGCAAACTGGAGTTTAGAATGACGCAAACCACCTTTATATGACTCTCGTCATTCTTGCAAACAAGAGTTTAGTATCGGCCGGGCGCGGTGGCTCACGCCTGTAATCCTAGCACTCTGGGAGGCCGAGGCGGGTGGATCGCTCAAGGTCAGGAGTTCGAGACCAGCCTGAGCAAAAGTGAGACCCCGTCTCTACTAAAAATAGAAAGAAATGATCTGGCCAACTAAAAATATATATAGAAAAAAAAAATTAGCCGGGCATGGTGGCGACTGTAAGCTTTCTTATATATGACTCTCTAACTACTTCCAAACTAGACTTCAGCATGGCTACGTAACACAGTTGCTTTCTCTGTTTGAATATAAGCGTTCCTTTATATGAGTTTCCTTCTTCTTCCAAACTAGAGTTTAGTATGGCTACAAACCACCACCCAATCATAGCTCTCTGAGTGAATGTAAGCATTCCCATTTATGATTGTCGCACTTCTTCTGAAATAAAGTTCAGTATGCCTGAAAAGCACACCCCGAGAGTTGCTTGCTCTAGGTCAGTGTAAGGTTTTCTATATATGACTCTCGAACTTCTTCCAAACTAGAGTCTAGCATGACTACGGAACAGCACACAGTCGTGGCGCTCTCTGTTTGAATGTAAGCGTTCCTTTATATGAGTTTCCTAGTTCTTCCAACCTCGAGTAAGCGTTCCCATTTATGACTGTCTCACTTCTTCAGAAATAGAGTGTAGTATGCCTACAAACCAGGCCCCGAGAGTTGCTTTCTCTAGGTGACTGTAATCTTTCGTATACATGACTCTCGAACTTCTTCCAAACTAGAGTTTAGACTGACTACAAAACGCCACACCATTTTAGCTTTCTATGCGTGAATGTAAGTGTTGCCATATAGGATTCTCACGCTTCTTCCAAATTAGAGTTTAGAGGGCCTAAAAACACCCCTCCATAGTTGCTTTCTCTCAGTGAATGTAAGCTTTGCCATATATAACTCTTACGCGCCTTCCGAAATAGTTTACCATGCCAAAAAACAACCCCCCGAGAGTTGCTTTCTCTAAGTGACTGTAAGCTTTCTTATATATGGCTCTCTAACTACCTCCAAACTAGACTTTAGCATGGCTGCAAAACAGAACCCCATAGTTGCTCTCTCTGCGTGAATGTTAGCTTTCCTTTACATGACTCTCTAACTTCTTCCAACCTAGAGTTTAGTATGGGTACAATCCACCACCCCGTCGTTGCTTTGTCTGAGTGAATGTAAGCGTGCCCATGTATGACTTTTGCACTCCTTCCAAAAGAGAGTTTAGCATGCCAAAAAACAACCCCCCGAGAGTTGCTTTCTCTATGTGACTGTAAGCTTTCCTATATATGACTCTCTAACTTCTTCCAAACTAGAGTTTAGATTGGCTTCAAAACACCTCCCCACAGTTGCTTTCTCTGAGTGA
>JAQIFY010000540.1:68203-89599 GCA_028533085.1 Varecia variegata | reverse complement strand
TACCCTGGGCCGTGGGTCTGACTGTCATGCAGGACTCGGCCTTGCCTCATCTCACACATGGCATGGGAGGAATGTAGGCTTGCTTAACTCTGAGAATGGAAGAAGTGTGAAAATTAGATTTAGGATTATGCTTAGTGTTAGGTTTAGGGTTAGGGTTAAGAGTTGGGTTAGGATGGTGGTTAGGGTTAGGACTTAAGGTTAATTTCAGAGTCAGGGCTTATGATTAGGGTTTAGGGTTGGGGATCGTGGTTTAGTTATGGTTACGGCTAGGGTTGTTGAAAGGGGTAGGGTTAGGGTTAGGGTTTTGGTTAGGGTTTGTGTTAGTGTTAGATATTTAGGGTTAGTTTTAGGGTTTCGGTATTATGGTTATGGTTAGCAGTTAGTGTTAAGTTAGGGGTTAGGGGTTTGGGTTACGGCTCGGGTTTGTTGTGAGGATTAGGTTGAGGGCTTAGGGTTAAGCTTAGGGTTAGGTTTAAGGGTTAGGTTTAGCATTAGAGTTAGGTTGAGGTGTTATCCTTGGGTTCAGGCTTAGAGGTTAGAGTTACGGCATGGGCCCTATATGTTCTATGCAGGGTTAGGACTTGGAGCATCGCCGGGACCCCACTCCATTGTACCCAGGGCATTGGACCCTGCCTCTCACCTGTGACACAGGGGCAAAGCCACATCTCAGGCATGGAATGGGTGGTTTTAAGCTTGCTTATCTCTGCGAATTGAAGAATGTGAGAATTACATTTGGGGTAAAGGTAAAGGGTTACGATTATAGTTTGGGTTAGGGTTGGGTTTTAAGGTTACGGAATATGATTAGGTTTAGGGGTTAGGTTTAAGGTTAGGGATTAGGATTAATGTTATGATTTAGAGTTAGTGTTGGGGGTTAGGGTTTAGGTTTAGGGTTAGGGGTGGGTTGGGGTTGGGTTTTGGGGTTAGAGATTAGGGCTAGGCTAGGAGTGGGTTTAGGGTTAGGGTTAGAATTAAGTGTTAGGCTTAGTAATTTGGTTAGAGTCAGGGCCTAAGGTTAGTGTTAGGGTTTAGTTTTAGGGGTTAGAGTTATAGTGTTTGTTTTGTTAGGGTTAGGGCTAGGGTTGTTCTCAGGGGTAGGGTTAGAGTTAGGTTTGCAATTAGGGTTAGTTTTAGCGTTTTAGGGTTAGTTTTCCTGGTTAGGTATTTCAGTTTTTGTTAGAGGTCATTGTTAGGGGTTGTGTTTGGGGCTAGGATTAGGTTTAGGGGTGAGGGTTAGTTTGAGGGGTTAGCATTCAGTTTAGGCTTACGTGTCGGTGTTAGGGTTAGCGGTAAGTTTAGCTTGAAGTGTTATCCTGGGGATTAGGGTTAGGGGATACAATTAGGGATTAGGGTTAAAGCATTTGCCCTATCTGTTCTCTGCAGGGTTGGGACTAGGAGCATCACCAGGAGCCCACTCCATTGTACCCAGGGCATGGGACCCTGTCTCTCACCTGGGATACTGGAGCACAGCCTCATCTCAGGCGTTGCATGTGTTGGTTTTAGTCTTGCTAATCTCTGTGAATGGAAGAGGTGTGAGAAATACATTTATGGTAAGGGGAAGTGGTTAAGATTATGGTTAGGTTTAGGGTTGGGGTTTAGGGTTAGGGTATAGGGTTAGATTTAGGGGTTAGTTTTAAGGTTAGTAGTTAAGGTTAGCATTGGGGGTTAGGATCAGGGGTTCGATTTATGGTTAGGTGCTAGGGTTATTGTTATAGCTTAGGTTTAGCGGTTAGTTTAAGGGCACAGGACCTCTCCTATCTGTGGTGAGAGAGGGTGGAAACATCCCTGCGACACCATTCCATCGTACCCTGGGCCCTGGGTCTGAGTGTCATGCAGGACTCGGCCTAGCCTCATCTCACGTATGGCATGGGAGCAATGTAGGCTTGCTTAACTTTGAGAAATGAAGAAGTGTGAAAATTAGATTTAGGATTAGGATTAGGGTCAGCTTTAGGGTTAGGGTTAAGAGTTAGGGTTAGGATTATGGTTAGGGTTAGGGCTTAAGGTTAATTTCAGGGTTAGGGCTTAGGGTTAGGGTTTAGGGTTGGGGTCATTGTTTAGTTAGGGTTAGGGCTAGGGTTGTTGTAAGGGGTAGAGTTAGGGTTGGGGTTTTGGTTAGGGTTAGGGTTAGTTTTAGATATTTAGGGTTAGATTTAGTATTTAGGTATTACGGTTATGGTTAGCAGTTAGTGTTAAGTTAGGGGTTTGTGGTTGGGCTTAGGGTGAGGGTTAGAAATGAGGGTTAGTTTTAGGGTTTAGGTATTATTGTTATGTTTAGTAGTTAGTGTTAAGTTAGGTGTTAGGGGTTCGGGTTAGGGCTTGGGTTAGCTGTGAGGATTAGGTTGAGGGCTTAGTGTTAAGCTTAGGTTTAGGTTTAAGGGTTAGAGTTAGATTAGTGTTAGGTTGAGGTGTTATCCTTGGGTTCAGGGTTAGAGGTTTGAGTTAGGGATTTGGGTTACTGCATGGGCTCTAACTGCTATAGGCAGGGTTAGGACTTGGAGCATCGCCGGGACCCCACTCCATTGTACTCAGGGCATGGGACCCTGCCTCTCACTGGGACATAGGGGCGAAGCCTCATCTCAGGCATGGAATGGGTTGGTTTTAAGCTTGCTTATCTCTTCGAATTGAAGAGTGTGAGAATTGCATTTGAGGTAAATGTAATCAGTTAGGATTATGGTTATCGTTAGGGTTGGGTTTTAAGGTTAGGGAATATGGTTAGGTTTAGGGGTTAGTTTTAAGGTTAGGTGTTAGGATTAATGTTAGGGTTTAGAGTTAGTGTTCGGGGTGAGAGTAAGGGGTTAGTTTTAGGGTTAGGGGTTGGGGTTGGGGTTTGGGTTAGGGTTAGGGATTAGGGTTATGGGTAGGGTTTAGGGTTAGGGTTAGGGTTAGCATTAGAGTTAGGGGTTAGGGTTAGGGTTAGGGGTTAGGGGTTAGGGTTAGTGTTAGGGGTTAGGGTTCGGGTTGGGTTTCGGGATAGAGTTAGGATTCAGTTTAGGGCTAGGGTTAGGTGTTAAGGGTTAGGGTTAGGGTTAGAGTTAGGGTTTAGGGTTAGGATTAGGGTCAGGGGTTATGGTTAAGGTTGGGGTTAGGGTTAGGGTAAGGTTTAGCGGTTAGATTTATGCTTAGCATTAGGGTTAGGGTTGGAATTAGGGTTAGGGTTGGGGTTAGTGTTAGGGTTAGGTTTGGGGGTGGGTTTAGGCTTAGGGTTAGGTTTAAGTGTTGAAGTTACTAATATGGTTAGAGTAAGGGTTTAAGGTTAGTGTTATGGTTTAGACTTAGGAGTTAGAATTAGGGTCATTGTTTTCTTAGGATTAGGGGGAGGGTTGTTCTCTAAGGGGTAGGGTTAGTATTAGCGTTGTGGTTGAGGTTAGTTTTCGGGTTTTAGGGTTAGTTTTACTGGTTAGGTATTTCAGTTTTTGTTAGAGGTCACTGTTAGTGTTACGGGTTTGTGTTTGGGCCTAGCATTAGGTTTCGGGGTGAGGATTAGTTGAGGGGTTAGCATTCAGCTTAGGCTTAGGTTTAGGTGTTAGGGTGAGCATTAGGTTAAGGTTGAGGTGTTATCCTTGGGATTAGGGTTAGTGGGTAGAGTTAGGGATTAGGGTTAAGGCATTTGCCCTATCTGTTCTATGAAGGGTTGGAATGTGGAGCATCACCGTGAGTCCACTCTATTGTACCCAGGGCATGGGACACTGCATCTCACGTGGGATAATTGAGCACAGCCTCCTCTCACTCATGGCTTGGTTTGGTTGTAGGCTTGCTTGTCTCTGCGAATGGAAGAATTATGAGAATTACATTTGGGATTAGGGTAAAGGATTCAGATTTTTATCAGGGTTTGGGGTTAGAGTTAGGGTTAGGGTTAGGTTTAGGGTTAGGGTTGTGGGTTTGGGTTAGCATTAGGGTTAGGGTTAGCAGTTAGGGTTAGTGTTAGGGGTAGGGGTTAGGGTTATGTTTAGGGGTTATGGTTTAGCATTAGGGGTAGGGTTAGGGTTAGGGGTAGGGTTAGGATTTAGGGTTAGGGTTTAAGGTTAGTGCTTATTGTTAGGATTAGGGTTTGGGCTTATGAGATAGGGTTAGGGATTAGGGTTAGGGCTAGGGGTTAGGGTTAGGGTTAGGTTTAGGGGTTCGGGTAGAGTTAGGTTTAGGATTAGGGGCTAGTGATTTGTGCTAGGTCAGGGTTTGGGGTTAGGGTTAGTGTTAAGTTTAGGGTTAAGGGTGAGGTTTAGGGTTATGGTTAGGGGCTACAGTTAGGGTTAGTGTTAGGGTTCGGGTTTGGTGTCGGGTTCAGATTCTGGTTCTGGTTGGGTTTTGGGTTAAGGTTAGGATTCAGGTTAGGGTTAGTGTTAGGCTTAGGTTTAGGGTTAGAGTTAGCATTTAGGGTTAGGTTTAGGGTCAGGGGTTAGGGGTTAGTGTTAGGATTAATGTTGGGGTTAGGGTTAGTGTTAGGGTTAGGGTTTGGGTTGGAGTTTGGGTTAGGGTTTGGCTTAGGGTTGTGGTTGGGGTTAGGGTGAGGTTTAGGGTTAAGTGTTAGGGTTTGTAATATGGTTAGAGTAAGGGATTAAGGTAGTGTAAGGGTTTAGGCTTACGGATTAGAGTTAGGGTCATTGTTTTGTTAGGGCTAGGGCTAGGGTTGTTCTAAGGGGTAGGGTTAGTGTTAGGGTTGTGGTTAGGGTTAGTTTTAGCGTTATACAGTTAGTTTTACTGGTTAGGTATTTCGGTTTTTGTTAGAGGTCACTGCTACTGTTAGGGGTTTGTGTTTGGGACTAGGATTAGGTTTAGGGGTCAGGGGTAGGTTGAGGGGTTAGCGTTCAGTTTAGGCTTAGGTTTAGGTGTTAGGGTTAGCATTAGGTTTAGGTTGAGGTGTTATCCTTGGGATTAGGGTTAGGGGATACAGTTAGGGATTAGGGTTAAGCATTTGCCCTATGTGTTCTATGCAGGGTTGGGACTTGGAGCATCACTGGGAGCCCACTCCATTGTACCCAGGGCATGGGACCGGGCCTCTCACCTGGGAGACTGGAGCATAGCCTCATCTCGGGTATGGCATTGGTTGGTTTTAGTCTTGCTTATCCCTGCGAATGGAAAAGGTGTGAGAATTACATTTAGTGTAAGGGAAAGGGGGTAAGATTTTGGTTACGGTTAGGGTTCGCTTTTTGGGTTAGGGCATAGGGTTAGATTTTGGGGTTAGTTTTAAGGTCAGTGGTTAAGATTAATGTTAGTATTTAGAGTTAGTGTTGGGGGTTAGGGTCAGGTGTTAGATTTCTGGTTAGGTCGTAGGTTTATTCATATGGCTTAGATTTATTGGTTAGTTTAAGGGCACAGGAATTCTCCTATCTATGGTGAGAGAGGGTGGAATGGTCACTGAGACACCACTCAATCGTACCCTTGGTCCTGGGACTGACTGTCACGCAGGACTCAGACTAGCCTCATCTCACGTATGGCATGCGAGGAATGTAGCCTTCTTAACTATGAGAATGGAAAAAGTGTGAAAATGAGATTTAGGATTAGGATTAGGTTTAGGTTTAGGGTTAGGGTTAAGAGTTAGGGTTAGGATTATGGTTAGGGTTAGGGGTTAAGGTTAATTTCAGGGTTAGGGCTTAGGGTTAGGGTTTAGGGTTGGGGTCGTTGTTTAGTTAGGGTTAGGGCTAGGGTTGTTCTAAGTGGTAGGGTTAGTATTGGGGTTTTGGTTAGGGTTAGGGTTAGTGTTAGATATTTAGGGTTAGTTTTAGGTTTTAGGTATTATGGTGATGGTTAGCGGTTAGTGTTAAATTAGGGATTAGCGATTGGGCTTAAGGTTAGGGTTAGAGATGAGGGTTAGTTTGAGGGTTTAGGGTTAGCATTACGGTTATGGTTAGGTGTTAGGTTTAGGGTTTGATTAGGGGTTCTGGTTAGGGATTACGGTTAAGGCATGTGCCCTATATGATCTACGTGGGTCAGGAACTGGGAACATCACCGTGACTCCACTCCATTTTACCCAGGGCATGGGACCCTGTCCCTTATGTGGGATACAGGGGTGCAGCCTCATCTCATGCATTGCATGGGTTGGATGTAGGCTTTCTCATCTCTGTGAACGGAACAAGTGTGAGAATTACATTTGGGGTAGGGTAGGGGGTCAGTATTTTGGTTAGGGTTACGGGTTAGGGTTAGGGATTAGGATTAGGGTTAAGGCTTAGGGTAAAATTCGGGTTTAGAGTTAGAGTTGGTTTCAGGGTAAGCGGTTACGTTTTGGGTTAGGGGGTAGGGTTAGCATTACGGCTTAGGTTTAGCGTTTAGTTTAAGGGCACAGGAGCCGTCTAATCTCCGGTGGGAGTCGGGTGGGCAGGGTCGCTGTGTCATCAATCCATTGTACAATGGTCCTTGGACCCTGACTGTCATACAGGACTCGGGCGGAGCCTCATATGACGCCTGGTATGACTGGATTGTAGGATTTCTTAATACTAAGAATGGAAGAAGTGTGAGAATTAGATTTCGGAATAGGATTAGAGTTAGGCTTTAGGGTTATATTTAGGTTTAGGGTTAAGGGTTAAGGGTAGTAATATTGTTAGGGTAAGGCATTAAGGTTATTCTTAAGGTTAGGGTTTAGACTTAGGGTTTAGAGTTAGGGTCGTTGTTTGGTTCGGGATAGGGGTAGGGTTGTTGTAAAGGGGAGGGTTAGGCTTAGGGTTGTGTTTAAGGTTAGGCTTAGCGTTTTAGGGTTAGTGGAACGGTCAGGTATTTCAGTTTTGGTTAGTGGTTAGTGTTAAGAGTAAGGGGTTAGGGTTTGGGGTTAGGGTTAATATTAGGGGGTGAGGGTTAGGTTGAGGGTTTAGGGTAAGCATTAGTGTCAGTTTAGGTGTTAGGGTTAGGGTTAGGTTTAGGGGTTCTCGTTAGGTATTACGGTTAAGGCAAGGGCCGTATCTGGAATATGCGGCTCAGGAACTGGGAACATCACCGTGACCCCACTCCACTGTACCCAGGGCATGGGACCCTGCCTCTTACGTGGGATACAGGGGTGGAGCCTCATCTCACTCATGGCATGGTTTGGTTGTAGGCTTGCTTATCTCAGTAAATGGAAGAATTATGAGAATTACATTTGGGGTTAGGGTAAGGGATTAAGATTTTTGTCAGGGTTAGTGTTTAGAGTTATCGTTAGTGTTAGGTTTAGGGTTAGGGGTTGGAGTTGGGGATTGGGGTTGGGGTTGGGGTTAGGGTTAGGGTTATGGCTTAGGGGTTAGGGTTAGTGTTAGGGTTAGTTGTTAGGGTTAGGGTTAGGGGTTAGGCGTTAGACTGAGGGGTATGGGTAGGGTTAGCGGTAGGGTTAGGGTTTATGGTTAGGGTTTAGGTTTAAGGTTAGGGTTTGGGGTTAGGGTTAGGTTTGGGGTTAGGGTTAGGGTTAGGGGTTAGGGTTAGTGTTAGTGTTTAGGGATAGGGTTAGGTTTAGGTGTTAGGGTTAGGGTTAGTGTTAAGATATGGGCGCTATCTGCTCTATGCATGTCAGGAACTGGGCACATCACCGTGACCCCACCCCTTTGTAACCACGGTATTGGATCTTGCCTCCTCCGTGGGATAGAGGTTTGGAGCCTCATCTTACACATGGCATGGGTTGCCTGTAGGCTTGCTTATCTCTGCGAATTGAAGAATTTTAACAATGAATTTGGGGTATGTGTAACCGGTTACGATTTTGTTAGGGTTAGGGGTTAGGGTTAGGGATTAGGATTAGTGTTAGGGTTACGGATAAGGTTCAGGTTTAGAGTTAGTGTTAGGTTTTACGGTAAGGGGTTAGGTTTAAGTTTAGGGTTAGTGTTAGGGCTTAGATTTAGTGTTTAGTTTAAGGACACAGGACCTGTCTCATCTATGGTGAGAGGGATCAGGCAGAGTCGCTGTGACAACACTCCATCGTACCCTCACCTTTGGCAATGACTGTCACGTAGGACTCAGGCGCAGCCTCATCCCACTCATGGCATGGCAGGATTGTGGGATTCCTTAACTCTGAGAATGGAAGAAGTGTGAGAATTAGATTTAGGGTTAGGGTTTAGGGTTAGGATTAGGGTTAGGGTTTAAGGTTAGGTTTAGGGTTAGGGTTAAGTGTTAGTAATATCATTAGAGTGATGGGTTAAGGTTAGTGTTAGGGTTAGGGTTTAGGCTTAGGGGTTAGAGTCAGGGTCGTAGTTTGGGTAGAGTTACGGATAGTATTGTTTTAAGGGGTAGGGATATGGTGAGGGTTTTGGGTAGAGTTAGGGTTAGCGTTTTTGGGTTACTGTCACTGGTTAGGTATTTCAGTTTTTGTTAGGGGCTAGTGTTAGAGTTAGGGGTTAGTGTTTGTGTTTAGCATTAGGGTTAGCTGTGAGGATTAGGTTGAGGGCTTAGGGTTAAGCTTAGGATTAGTTTTAGTTGTTAGGGTTAGCATTAGAGTTAGGTTAAAGTGTTATAATTGAGTTTAGGGTTAAGGGTTAGAGTTAGGGAATAGGGTTGCAGCATGGGCCCTATCTGCTCTATGCAGGGTTAGGATTTGGAGCATCACCGGGACCACACTAGGTTAGGGTTGTACGCAGGGCATGGGACCCTGCCTCTCACCTGGGACACACGGGTAAAGCTTCATCTCAGGCATGGAATGGGTTGGATTTAAGCTTGCTTATCTCTGCGAATGGAAGAGTGTGAGAATTGCATTTGGGGTAAAGGTAAAGAGTTAGGATTATGGTTAGGGTTCGCGTTGGGTTTTAAGGTTAGGGAATATGATTAGGTTTAGGGGTTAATTTTAAGGTTATGGGTTAGGATTAATGTTAGGGTTTAGAGTTAGTATTGGGGGTTAGTTTTAGGGTTGGGATTGGGGTTGGGGTTAGGATTCGGGTTAGGGTTCAGGGTTATGTGTAGGGTTTAGGGTTAGGGTTAGGGGTTAGTGTTAGGGTTAGGGTTAGGGGTTAGGGGTTAGGGGTTATGTTTAGGGATAGGGATCAGGGTTAGGTTTAGGGGCTAGGGATTAGGTCTCAGGTTAGTGTTTGGGGTTAGAGTTAGGGTTAAGTTTAGGGTAGGGGTTAGGGGTGAGGTTTAGGGTTAGGGTTAGGTGTTACCGTTAGGGTTAGGGTTCGGGTTTGGGTTCGGATTCAGGTTCGGGTTTGTGTTGGGGTTCGCGTTAGAGTTAGGTTTCAGGTTAGGGCTAGGTTTAGTGGTTAAATTTTAGGGTAAAGTTTAGGGTTAGGGTTAGGGTTTAGGGTTAGGGTTAGGGTCAGGGGTTACGGTTAGGTTTAGGGGTTAGAGTTAGGGTTAGATATTAGAATTAGGGTTAGGGTTAGGGTTGGGCTTAGCGTTAGGGTTTGGGTTAGGGTTAAGGTTAGGGTTAGGATTGGGGGTGTTGTTGGGTTAAGTTTAGCGTTAATTTAAGCCTAGTAATATTGTTAGTATAAGGTGTTAAGGTTAGGGTTTAGACTTAGAGGTTAGGGTTAGGGTCATTGTTTAGTTCTGGATAGGGGTAGGGTTTTTGAAAGCGGTAGGGTTAGGATGAAGGGTGTGGTTTGGGTTAGACAGCATTTTAGGGTTAGTGGTACTGGTTAGGTTTCGGTTTTGGTTAGGGGTTAGTGTTAGAGTCAGTTGTTAGGGTTTGGAGTTAGGGTTACTATGAGGGGTGAGTGTTAGGTTGAGGGGTTAGGTTGAAGGATTAGGGTAAGCATTGGTGTCAGTTTAGGTGTTATGTTTAGGGTTAGGTTTAGGGGTTGTTGCTAGGGTTTACGGTAAAGACAAGGGCCCTATCTGGAATATGCGGCTCAGGAACTGGGAACATCACCGTGACATCACTCCACTGTACCCCGGGCTGGGGACCCTGCCTCTTACGTGGGATAGAGGGGCGGAGCCTCATCTCACTCATGGCATAGTTTGGTTGTAGGCTTTCTTACCTCTGCGAATGGAAAAATTTTGAGAATTACATTTGGGGTTAGGATAAGGGATTAGGATTTTTTTCAGGGTTAGGGGTTAGAGTTAGGGTTAGGGTTAGGTTTAGGGTTAGGGGTTGGAGTTAGGGTTGTGGTTGGGTTTGGGGTTAGAGTTAGAGTTAGGGTTAGGTTTAGGGTTTAAGGTTAGTGTTATTGTTAGGGGTTAGGGTTAGGGGTTAGGGGTTAGGGTTAGGGTTATGGGTCGGGTTAGGATTTAGGGTTAGGGTTTAGGTTTAGGCTTAGGGTTTGGGAATAGGGTTAGGGTTGGGGTTAGGGTTTCATGTTAGCTGTTAGGGTTAGGGATTTAGGGTTAGGGTTAGGGTTTAGGAATAGGGTTAGTTTTAGGGGTTAGGGTTAGGGTTAGTGTTAAGTTATGGGCCCTATCTGCTCTATGTGGGTCAGGATCTGGGCACATCACCGTGACCCCACCCCTTTGTAACCACTGTATGGGATCTTGCCTCTTATGTGGGATACAGGTGTCGAGCCTCATCTCACACATGGCATGGGTTGGCTTAGGCTTTCTTATCTCTGAGAGTGGAAGAATTGTGACAATGACATTTGGGGTATGTGTGACGGGTTAGGATTTGGTTACGGTTAGGGGTTAGGGTTAGGTATTAGGATTAGTGTTCGGGTTACGGATAAGGTTACAGTTTAGAATTAGTGTTAGTGCTGAGGGTAAGGGGTTAGGGTTAGGTTTGGGGTTAGTGTTAGGGCTTAGATTTAGTGGTTTGTTTAAGGGCACAGGACCTCTCTAATCTATGGTGAGAGGGATCGGGCAGGGTCGCTGTTACATCACTCCAAAGTACAGTGGGCCTTGGGCAATGACTGTCACGCAGGACTCAGGCAAAGCCTCATCCCACGCATGGCATGGCTGGATTGTTGGATTCCTTAACTATGAGAAAGAAGTGTGAGAATTAGATTTATGGTTAGGGTTTAGGGTTAGGATTAGGGTTAGGGTTTAAGGTTAGGTTTAGGGTTATGGTTAAGTGTTAGTAATATGGTTAGAGTAAGGGGTTAAGGTTAGTGTTAGGATTAGGGTTTAGGTTTGGGGTTAGAGTCAGGGTCGTTGTTTGGTTAGGGTTACTGAAAGCATTGTTGTAAGGGGTAGAGTTACGGTTAGAATTTTGGGTAGAGTTAGGGTTAGTGTTTTTGGGTTACTCTTACTGGTTAGGTATTTTGGGTTTTTTTATGGGTTGGTGTTAGAGCTATGGGTTAGTGTTTGGGGTCATGGTTCAGGTTAGCTGTGAGGATTATGTTGAGGGCTTAGGGTTAAGGTTAGGTTTAGGTTTAGGGGTTAGGGTTAGCATTAGAGTTAGGTTGCGGTTTTATCCTTGGGTTCAGGCTTAGGGGTTAGATTTAGCGATTAGGGTTACAGCATGGGCACTATCTGCTCTATGCAGGGTTAGTACTTGGAACATCACCGGGACCACACTCCATTGTACCCAGGGCATGGGACCCTGCCTCTCACCTGGGACATAGGGGGGAAGCCTCATCTCAGGCATGGCATGGGTTGGTTTTAAGCTTGCTTATCTCTGCGAATGGAAGAGTGTGAGAATTACATTTGGGGTAAAGGTGAAGGGTTAGGATTATGGTTAGGGTTAGGGTTGGGTTTTAAGGTTAGGGAATATGATTAGGTTTACAGATTAGATTTAACTTTAGTTGTTAGGATTAATGTTAGGGTTTAGAGTTAGTGTTAGGGGTTAGAGTAATGGGTTCAGTTTAGGGTTAGGGGTTGGGTTTCGGATTAGGGTTAGGGGTAGGGATTAGCGTTATGTGTACGGTTTAGTGTTAGGGTTAGGTTTAGGGTTAGCAGTTAACGTTAGGTTTCGGGTTAGGGTTAGGGTTAGGTTTAGGGGTTATGATTAGGGGCTTAGGGATTAGGGCTAGGGTTAGCTTTGGGGTTAGGGTTACAGTTAAGGTTAGGGTCAGGGGTTAGGTGTGAGGTTTAGCGTTAGGGGGAGGGGTTACGGTTAGGGTTAGGTTTCGGGTTTGGGTTCGGGTTCAGGTTTGGGCTCGGGTTGTGTTTTCGTGTTAGGGTTATGATTCAGGTTAGGGCTAGGGTTAGGGGTTAAGTGTTAGGGTTAGGGTTTGGGTTTAGGGTTAGTTTTAGGGGTTAGGGTTAGCGTTAGGGGAAGTGGTTGGGGTTGGGGTTAGGGTTGAAGTTAGGATTAGGTTTAGGGGTTAAGTGTTAGCATTAGTAGTAGGGGTAGGGTCAGGGGTAGGGTTAGGGTTTAAGCTTTGGGTTTAGGGTTAGGGTTAGGGTTTAAAGTTAGACTTAGGGTTCCTGTTAGGGTTTCGGCTTAAGAGTTAAGTATAGCGATTAGGGTTAGGGTTAGGGTTATGGTTAGGGTTAGTGTTAGGGGATAGGCTTAGGGTTAGGGTTAGGGGTTATGGGTTAGGGTTAAGTTTAGGGCTTAGGGTTAGGGTTTGGTTTAGGGTTAGGTGCTAGGGATTAGGGCTAGCGTTAGGTTTTGGGGTTAGAGTTAGGGTGAAGGATAGCATTAGGGGTTAGGCGTGAGGTTAGGGGTAGGTTTAGGCGTTACGGTTAGGGTTAGTGTTAGGGTTCATGTTTGGGTTCTTGTTCAGGTTCTGATTCAGGTTCGGATTGGCATACGGGTTAGGGTTAGGATTCGGGTTAGGGTTAGTGTTAGGGGTTAAGGGTTTGGTTATTGTTAGGGTTTGAGTTAGGGTTTAGGGTTAGGGTTGGTGTCAGGGGTTAAGGTTAAGTTTAGGGGTTAGGGGTTAGGGTTAGGGTTAGGTTTGGGGTTGGAGTTAGCGTCAGGGTTAGAGTTAAGTGTTAGGGTTAGTAATATGGTTAGAGTAAGGGCTTAAGTTTAGTGTTAGGGTTTATTCTGAGGGGTTAGAGTTAGGGTCATTGGATTTGTTACGGTTAGGGCTAGGGTTGTTCTCAGGGGTAGGTTTAGTGTTAGGGTTGTCGTTAGCGTTAGTTTTAGCATTTTAGGGTTAGTTTTCCTGGTTAGGTATTTCGAATTTTGTTAGAGGTCACTGTTATAGTTAGGTGTTTGTGTTTGGGGCTAGGATTAGGTTTAGGGGTGAGGGTTAGGTTGAGCAGCTAGCGTTCAGCTAAGGTTTAGGTTTAGGTGTTAGGGTTAGCATTAGGTTTAAGTTGAGGTGTTATCCTTGGGTTTCGGGTTAGGGGATAGAGTTATGAATTAGGGTTAAGGCATTTGAACTCTCTGTTGTATGCAGGGTTGGGCCTTGGAGCATCACCGGGAGCCCACTCCCTTGTACCCAGGGCATGGGACCCTGCCTCTGTCCTGGGATACCGGAGCACAGCCTCATCTCACGCATGGCATGGGTTGCTTTTAGTCTTGCTTATCTCTGGGAATGGAAGAGGTGTGAGAATTACACTTAGGGTAAGGGAAAGGGTTTAAGATTATAATTAGGGTTAGGGTTGGGTTTTAGGGTTAGGGCATAGGGTTAGATTTATGGGTTAGTTTTGAGGTTAGTGGTTAAGGTTAAGGTTAGCATTTAGAGTTAGTGTCGGGGGTTAGGGTCAGGGGTTCGATTTACGGTTAGGTGCTAGGGCTATTGTTATGGCTTAGATTTAGCGGTTAATCTAAAGGCACATGACCTCTCCTATCTATAGTGAGAGAGGGTGGAAAGGTCGCTGTGACACCCCTGCATCATACCCTGGGCCCTGGGTCTGAGTGTCATGCATGACTCGGCCTAGCCTCATCTCACATATGGCATGGGAGGAATGTAGGCTTGCTTAACTCTGAGAATGGAAGAAGTGTGAAAATTAGATTTAGGATTAGGATTAGGGTTAGGGTTAAGAGTTTGGTTAGGATTACAGTTAGGGTTAGGGCTTAAGGTTAATTTCAGGTTTAGGGCTTAGGTATAGGGTTTAGGGTTGGAGTCGTTGTTTAGTTAAGGTTAGGGCTAGGGTTGTTGTAAGCGGTTGGGTTAGGGTTCGGGTTTTGCTTAGGATTAGGGTTAGTGTTAGATATTTAGGGTTAGTTTTAGGGGTTAGGTATTATCGTTATGGTTAGCGTTTAGTGTTAAATTAGGGGTTAGCGGTTTTGGTTAGGGTTCGGGTTAGCTGTGAGGATTTGGTTGAGTTCTTAGGGTTAAGCTTAGGGTTAGTTTTAGGGATTAGGGTTAGCATTAGAGTTAGGTTGAGGTGTCATTCTTGGGTTCAGGGTTAGGGGTTAGAGTTAGGGATTAGAGTTACGGCACGGGTCCTATCTGCTCTATGCAGTGTTAGGACTTGGAGCATCGCCGAGAGCACACTCCACTGTACACAGGGCATGGGACCCTGCCTCTTACCTGGGATACCAGAGCAAGCCTCATCTCAGGCATGGCATGGGTTGCTTTTAGTCTTGCTTATCTCTGCAAATGGAAGAGTGTGAGAATTACATTTAGGGCAAGGGTAAAGGTTTAGGATTATGGTTAGGGTTAGGTTTGGTTTTTAGGGTTAGGGAATATGATTAGGTTTAGGGATTAGTTTTAAGGTTAGGATTAATGTTAGGGTTTACAGTTATTGTTGACGGTTAGAGTAAGTGGTTAGGTTTAGGATTAGTGTTAGGGCTTAGATGTATTTGTTAGTTTAAGAGCCCATGGCCAGGCCGGGCGCGGTGGCTCACGCCTGTAATCCTAGCACTCTGGGAGGCCGAGGCGGGCGGATCGCTCGAGGTCAGGAGTTCGAGACCAGCCTGAGCAAGAGCGAGACCCCGTCTCTACTAAAAATAGAAAGAAATTATCTGGCCAACTAAAATATATATAGAAAAAAAAAATTAGCCGGGCATGGTGGCGCATGCCTGTGGTCCCAGCTACTCGGGAGGCTGAGGCAGTAGGATCGCTTAAGCCCAGGAGTTTGAGGTTGCTGTGAGCTAGGCTGACGCCACGGCACTCACTCTAGCCCGGGCAACAAAGCGAGACTCTGTCTCAAAAAAAAAAAATAAAAAAAAAAATAAAAAAAAAAAAGAGCCCATGGCCTGTCTAATCTATGGTGACAGGCGGTCAGGCAGGGTCGCCGTGACATCACTCCATCCTAGACTGGGTCCTGGGCCCCGAGTGTCACACAGGTTTCGCGGGGAGCCTCATCTCACAGATGGCATGGGAGAATTGTAGGATTGCTTAACTCTAAGAATGGAAGAAATGTGACAATTAGATTTAAGGTTAAGATTAGGGTGAGGTTTAGCATTAGGGTTAACTGTTAAGGTTAGGATTATGGTTAGGGTTAGATGTTAAGTTTAGTTTTAGGGTTAGGGCTTAGGGTTTAGGATTGGGGTCGTTGTTTGGATAGGGTTAGGGCTAGCCTTGTTGTAAGGGTTAGGGTTGTGCTTAGGCTTAGGGTTAGTTTTAGGGTTTAGGTATTACGGTTACGGTTAGGGATTTGTGTTAAGTTAGGTGTTAGCGGTTGGGCTTAGGGTTAGGGTTAGAGAGGAGGGTTAGATTGAGGGTTTAGGTTTAGCATTGCAGTTATGGTTAGGTGTTAGGTATAGGGTTAGGTTTCGGGGTTGTGGTTAGGGATCATGGTTAAGGCATGGACCCTGTCTGATCTACATGGGTCAGGACGTGGGAACATCACATGCCTCTCCATTTTACCCAGGGCATGGGACCCTGTCCCTTATGAGGGATACAGGGGTGGAGCCTCATCTCACGCATTGCATATTTTGGTTCTAGGCTTGCTTATCTCTGCGAACAGAAGAAGTGTGGGAATTACTTTTGGGGAAGAGTAAGGGGTCTGTATTTTGCTTAGGGTTAGGGGTTACGGTTAGGGATTAGGATTAGGATTAGAGGTTTGGGTTAAATTCGGGTTAAGGGTTAGAGTTGGGGGTTAGGGTAAGTGGTTAGGTTTAGAATTTGGAGTTAGGGTTAGTGTTAGGGCTTAGGTTTACCGTTTAGTTTCAGGGCACAGGACCTGTCTAATCTATGGTGGGAGGCGGGGGTGCACGGTCTCTGTGATATCAATCCATTGTACCCTGGGCCTTGGGCCCTGACTGTAATGCAGGACTCAGGTGGAGCGTCATCTCACGCGTGGCATGGCTGGATTGTAGGATTCCTTAACTCTAAGGATGGAAGAAGTGTGAGAATTAGATTTAGGGTTAGGATTAGGGTTAGAGTTTAGGGTTAGATTTAGGGTTAGGGTTAAGGGTTACAGGTAGTAATATTGTTAGGGTAAGGCATTAAGGTTAGTGTTAAGGTTAGGGTTTAGACTTAGGGGTTAGAGTTAGGGTCGTTGTTTGGTTCGGGTTAAGGGTAGGGTTGTTGTAAGGGGTAGGGTTAGGATTAGGGTTGTAGTTAGGGTTAGGCTTAGTGTTTTAGGGTTAGTGGTACTGGTTAGGTATTTCGGTTTTGGTTAGGGGTTAGTGTTAGACTTAGGGGTTAGGGTTTGGTGTTAGGGTTAATATTAGGGGTGAGGGTTAGGTTGAGGGGTTGGGGTAAGCATTAGTGTTAGTTTTAGGTGTTTGGGTTAGGGTTAGGTTTAGGGGTTGCTCTTAGGGATTACGGTTCAGGCAAGGGCCCTATCTGGAATATGCAGCTCAGGAACCTGGGTCATCACCATGACCAAACTCCACTGTACCCTGGGCACGATACCCGGCCACTTATGTGTGATACAGGGGTGGAGCCTCATCTCACTCATGGCATGATTTGGTTGTAGGCTTGCTTATCTCTGAGAAAGGAAGAATTGTGAGAATTACATGTGGGGTTAGGGTAAGGGATTAAGATTTTTGTCATGGTTAGGGTTTAGATTTTGGGTTAGGGTTAGGAGTTAGGGTTGGGGTAGAAGTTAGGGTTAGGGTTAGGGTAACGGGTTAGGGTTAGGATTAGTGTTAGGGGTTAGGATTAGTGTTAGGGTTAGGGCTTATGGTTAGTGTTAGGGGTTAGGGTTAGGGTTAGGTTCAGGGTTAGGGGTGGGTATAGGGTTAGTGTAAATGATAGGGGTTAGGGTTAGTGTTAGGGTTAGGGTTTAGAGTTAGGGTTAGGAGTTAGGGGTAAGGTTTAGGGGTAGGCGTCGTGTTAGGGATAGCGTTAGGGATTAGGATTAGGGTTTAAGGTTAGGGCTTAGGGTTAGGTTTAGTGTTTGGGGTGATGTTCCCAATTCCTGACCGACGTAGATCATATAGGGCACATGGCTTAACCGTAATCCCTAACCAGAACCCCTAAACCAAACCCTAAACCTAACACCTAACCATAACCGTAATGCTAACCCTAAACACTCACACTAACCCTCATCTCTAACCCTAACCTTAAGCCCAATCGCCAATCCCTAACTTAACACTAACCGCTAACCATCACCATAATACCTAAAAGCTAAAACTAATCCTCACAACTAACCCGAGCCGTAACCCGAACCCCTAACCCCTAACTTAACACTAACTGCTAACCATAACCATAATACCTAAACCCTAAAACTAACCCTAAATATCTAACACTAACCCAAACCCTAGCCAAAACTCTAACCCTAACCCTACCCCTTTCAACAACCCTAGCCGTAACCATAACTAAACCACGATCCCCAACCCTAAACCCTAATCATAAGCCCTGACTCTGAAATTAACCTTAAGTCCTAACCCTAACCACCATCCTAACCCAACTCTTAACCCTAACCCTAAACCTAACACCAAGCATAACCCTAAATCTAATTTTCACACTTCTTCCATTCTCAGAGTTAAGCAAGCCTACATTCCTCCCATGCCATGCGTGAGATGAGGCAAGGCCGAGTCCTGCATGACAGTCAGACCCACGGCCCAGGGTATGGTGGAGTGGTTTCGCAGCGACCATTCTACCCTCTCTAGCCGTAGATAGGAGAGGTCCTGTGCCTTTAAACTAACTGCTAAGTCAAAGCTATAACAATAACCCTAGCACCTAAATATAAATCGAACCCCTGACCCAAATCCCCAACACTAACTCTAAATGCTAATCTTAACTTTAACCAATAACCTTAAAACTAACCCCAAAATATTACCCTATGCCCGAACCCTTAACCCAACCCTAACCCTAACCATAATCTTAACCCCTACCAGTACCCTGAATGTAATTTTCACACCTGTTCCATTCGCAGAGATAAGCAAGACTAAATCCAACACATGCCATGCCCGAGGTGAGCGTGGGCTCCACTATCCCAGGTGAGAGGCAGGGTCCCATGCCCTGGGTACAATGGACTGGGATCCCGGTGATGCTTCATGTCCCAACCCTGCATAGAACCGTTATGGCAAATGCCATAGCCGTAATCCCTAATTCTATCTCCTAACCCTAATCCCAAATATAACACCTCAACCTAAACCTAATTCTAACCCTTACAGCTAAACCTACGGCTAAGCGGAACACTATCCCCTCAATCTGAATTTAACACCTAAACCTATTCCGAGCCCCAAACACAAACCCCTAAAACTAACAGTGACTTCCAAAAAAACCCAAAATACCTAACAAGTAAAACGAATCCTAAAACGCTAAAACCAAATCTAGCCACAAACCTAAAACTAACCCTATCACTTCGTACAACCGTAGCCCTAACCGTAACAAAACAATAACCCAAACTCTAACCCTTAAACCTAAACCTTAACACTAACCTTAAGCCCTTACTCTAACCATATTACTAACCCTAACACTTAACCCTAACCTTATACCAAACCCCAATCCCAACCCTGATGCTAACCCTAACCCTAGACCTAACCCTATACCCAACACTAACCCTAGCCCTAACTGCAACCCTAACCGTAACCCTAACCCTAACACCTAACTCCAACCACTAACCCTAACACTATACCGAACCGTAAGCCTAACCGTAACACTCACCCTAACCCCTAACCCCAACCCCTAACCCTAATACTAACCCTGACACTAACCCTGATCCCAAACCCTAACCCTAACGCTAATGCTAGCCCCAACCCTAAACTCTAAACCTAACACTATACCTCACCCCTAACCCCAAACCCAAACCTTAACCCTAACCCTAACCCCAAACACTAACCGTAGCCCTAATGCCTAGCCCCTAAACCTAACCCTAACCCTAACCTCTGACCCTAACCCTAACCCTGAATCCTAACACTAACCCTAACCCTAACCTGAATCCTAACAAACCTGAAACCCAATCCAAACCCGAACGTGAACCTGAACCCGAACCTGAACCCTAAGCCTAACCATAACCGTAACCCCTAACCCTAACCCTTAACGTCAAACCTAACTCCTAACCCTAACATTAACACTAACAAAATCCGGAACCCTAACCCTAGCCCTAATTCCCAGGTCCTAACCCTAACAACGACCCTAACTCTAACCCCTAAGGCTAAACCCTAACACTAACCTTAAGCCCTTACTCTAACCATATTACTAACCCTAACACTTAACCCTAACCCTGTACCAAACCCCAACCCCAACCCTAACGCTTACCCTAACACTAAACCTAACCCTATCCCCAACCCTAACCCTAACCCTAACTGCAACCCTAACTGTAACCCCAACCCTAACACCTAACACCAGCCCCTAACCCTAAGACTATTCTGAACCCTAAACCTAACCGTAACACTAACCCTAACCCCTAACCACAACCCCTAACCATAAAACAAACCCTGACACTAACCCTGACCCTAAAACCTAACCCTAACGCTAATGCTAGCCCCAAAACTAAACTCTAAACCTAACACTAAACCTCACCCCTAACCCAGAACCCTAACCTTAACCCTAACCCTAACCCCAAACCCTAACCATAGCACTAATGCCTAGCCCCTAACCCTAACCCTAACCCTAACCCCTGACCATAACCCTAACCCTAAACCCTAACCCTAACCTTAACCCCAACCTGAATCCTAACCCTAACCTGAAACCCAATCCAAACCCGAGCCTGAACCTGAACCTGAACCCGAACCCTAACCCTAACCATAACCGTAACCCCTAACCCTAACCCTTAACGTCAAACCTAACTCCTAGCCCTACTTTAACCCTAACAAAAATCCGGAGCCCTAACCCTAGCCCTAATTCCCAGTCCCTAACCCTAACAAAACAACGACCTTAACTCTAACCCCTAAGCCTAAACCATAACACTAACCTTAAACCCTTACTCTAACCATATTAGTAACCCTAACACTTAACACTAACCCTAAAAATAACCCCAAAGCCAAGCCCTAACCCTAACCCTAACCCTAACCTCTACCCTAACCCTAACCCTAACCCTAAACCCTAACCCTCACCCTAATCCCTAACCCTATCCCCTAAGCCCATACCCTAAAACCAAACCTAACCCTAATCCCAACCGCGACCGTAACCCAAAACCTAATCCTAACCTCAATCTTAACACTAACCGTATCCCCAACCGTAAACCTAACCCTAAACCTAACCGTAACCCCTAACTGTAAACCTAACCCCTAATCCTAACCCGAACCCCTAACCCGAACACTAACCCTAAACCCTAACCTTAACCCTAACCCTAACGTGAATCATAACCCTAACCCGAATCTAACCAGAACCAGAACCGGAACCCAAACCCAAACCCTAACCCTAACCGTAACCGTAACGCCTACACCTAATCCTAAACCTCACCCCTAACCCCTAACCTTAACCTTAAAACTAACCCTAAACCCAAACCCTAACCCTATCCCTAATGCCTAGCCCCTAACCCTAAACCTAACCGTAACCCTAACACCAAAGCCTAATCTTAACCCGCAACCCTTAACCCTAACCCTAAACCCTAAAACTAACACTAATACTAACCATAAAGCCTAACCCTAACAGTAATTCCTAAGGCTAACCCCTAAGCCGAAACCCTAACACCAACCCTAACCCTAACACCAAACTCTAACCCTAACCGTAAACTCAAACCTTAATCCCTAACCCTAAAAACAAACTCTACGCCTAACCCTACCTCTACCCCTTACACTAACCCCTGACTCCTAACCCCTAACCCTAACCCTAAACCTAACCCCTAACCCTAACCCTAACCCCAACCCCAACCCCAACCCCCTAACTCTAAACCTAACCCTAACCCTAACTCTAAACCCTGTCAAAAATCTGAATCCATTACCTTAACCCCTAATGTAATTCTTACAATTCTTCCATTCGCAGAGATAAGCAAGCCTACAACCAAATCATGCCATGCGTGAGATGAGGCTGTGTTCCACTATCCCAGGTGAGAGGCAGGGTCCCATGCCCCGGGTACAATGAAGTAGGCTCCTGGAGATGTTCCAAGTCCCAACCCTGCAGAGAACAGAGAGGACAAAAGCCTTAACCCTAATCCCTAAATGTATCCCCTAACCCTAATGCCAAGGAGAACACCTCAACCGAAACCTAATGCTAACCCTAACACTTAAACCTAAGCCTAAGCTGAACACTAACCCCTCAATGTAACCCTCACCCCTAAACCTAATCCTAGCACCAAACACAAACCCCTAACTGTACCAGTAACCTCTAACAAAAACCGAAATACCTAACCAGTAAAACTAACCCTAAAACACTAAAACTAGCACTATCCCTTAGAACAACCCTAGTCCTAACCCTAACAAAAAGAGCCTAACTCTAACCCGTAAGTGTAAGCACTAACACT
>JAQIFY010000540.1:57447-67703 GCA_028533085.1 Varecia variegata | reverse complement strand
AGATTTTTGATTATTTAACTTTCTCCAGAGTTGCAAAGTGTTTTTTTCTTGAAGAAGGGAGAGAAAGTGGTTGCATTCTGAAAAGTATTTGAAGTTTTTTTCCATGTAAAATAATTATTTTAATTTTGTTTAAATAAAACCAGTGAAGGTAATGTCAAATGTTAAGAATACTAGCTTCCTGTGAAATGTGAGAAGAAAGAAGGAAGTCAGCACTGACGTCAGAAATACGATTGTAACAACAGGTCCATCCCTAAATGAGACGAATCTTAGAATCACTTCCAACTTAAAACCATTGCTATGCACCAAGCCATGTGCTAGACACTGGGAAAAAGATGAAGCACCTTCTCAGTTTACATATTACGGGTTGTACCAAACAATAAACAAGTCATAAAATAGGAAGCATTGTGAATTAGGTCAGTTGGGTTCTATTATAGTAGTATGTCAAGGAAATTATTTAACCGGCTGACTTTAAGATCCTGAGTGTCTTCTCCGCGTGTGCACACAGGAGAGACCTCTGAAAAGCGGCGTAGTTACTTCTGGGTTAATGGCTGTGCTTAGCCAAGGCAGGATGGGGGAAGTTTGCCCGTGCTGACATGAAGGGCTATTCACTCTGATTCACACATTCTGTCCTGGACGAAATTGCCCGACTCCTAAAACCCCTCCTACAGAAATTTTGGAGTCATCACTGATTCTGGGGCAACCCCTATCTAAGAGAGTGGTGAATTACTTATCAAAGGATACTGAAAGTTGAGCAAAAATGGTAACACTCTGGAGTAAATAACCGTAATGTGTGTTCTGCCTGCCACCCTAATGGCGCTCATTTTACAGGTCAGTTTTGTGTCTCGGAAGCAGTCCTGCCAGGGAGAGGAAGAATATTTCTCAGATTTTAGCTTGGAGGAAGAGGAGTTCAGGCTGCCAAAACTGGACTAGCACTTCAGCCGTCCCTACCCCAGTGGGCTGCTAGAGTCCTGGGGCCACCCAGGTCTGTGGCCCAAATCCTGCCTGGCTAAGGGGGTAGTGGTGTTCCTGCGGGGGACAGTTGTATCTCTGCAGGGGAAGAGAGGCTTGGACCCAGTGACTGTGGGGAAAAACTCGCCCTGGTGGCACGGAGCTGATCTGGGCCTGAGCTAAATAAAGGCTGCTGCGGAAATAAAGGTGTCATAGATAAAGGGCGGGGCGGGGCGGGGCGCGCGGTTGCAGGGTGCCATAAATGTTTCGGCTCCCGCTGGTGCTGGAGCCTCCGCACCTCATGTCCCTACTGCGCTTCTGGACCCTGTGGGTCCTTCTCACGTGGCAATCGTGACTGCTGGTCCAGGCAGCTCCTCTTCCAAAGTGGGCCCGGGACCTGGTCCCGCTGACCTCTGAATCCCCAGGACCTACTGAGCCCTGGTCTTCCCGCCCCTCTGATCTCCCACCCGAATCGCCCAATGCGCTTACACCCTCGGCAGACCCCTAGGGCTTTGATTGCCTGGGGGCCTCTGCTTCTTCCCAGATGTGGGCCCCGCCTCAGCAGTTGACTGAGACTTTGGCTCTATTGCTGGACACGCGTTCAGCTCAAGAGCTGCCTCCAGGGCCAGATCAGTTTGAGGTTCCACATCGGGATCCGAATGACAAGCTGACTCCACAACAAAGGCTCCCGGAGGTGGTTCCGGTGCCAGGTCGGAATCAGACTCAAGTCCTAGCTCTGCCTCCTCAACTCAGAAGCAAGATTCAAGCTGTAGGTCTAGATCAGGCTGCAGATCACCAGGCATTTGAAATACTTGTTCCACCTCTAGATAGTCAGAGTTCAAAACCAACAAGGTTTATTATTTCACCAAAGAACCTGAAGAAAGATCTAGCTCAGCATCGACGGCTTGCTAAGGTGGTTGTTGGAACTTCAAATCAATTTGCATCAAAACCTCAGCATCAAAAACAAACTCTACAGGATGATGATTATCTAGATCCAAGTATGGATATAGTTTATCCTGGTGGCCTACCTCTGGAATTCCAGGAGAACTTAGATGAGTCTCCAAGGCCCCTTGAACTTTCTCAATTCCATCTAGAGGATGAAACTCAAAATCCAGAGACCCCTGAGGAGATCCAATCTTCTTAATTCCAGCAAGAAGCCCAAGAACAATCCCCTGAGGAGGCAGAACCTTCTTCAACCCAGCAGGAGGTCCCAGCTCAGACTCCAGAGCACCCTGAGGAGGTAGAACCTTCCTCAACCCAACAAGAAGGCCCGGTTCAAAGACCAAAGCTCCCTGAGGAGGTGGAAACTGCTGACACCCAGGAGGAGGCCCCAGATGAGTCTCCAGGCTTTCCTGTGGAGGCTGAACCTTCCCCCAGTGAGCAAGAGCAGCCAGCTCAGCCCTCTGGGTCTCCTGAGGAGAGTGAACCTTCTCCGACCCAGCAGGAGGCCATAGCTCAAGCTCCAGAGTCCCCTGTGGAGAGTCCACCAAATCATGAGGTGACAGTTTGACCTCATCGTTATAACTTGCCCCATGTTGCAGTTAAACCTCTGGATGTGGAGGTTACCATAACTTCAGAGCCTACCAAGGAGACTGAATCTTCTACAGCCAAGCTGGAGTCTCCAGCTCAGCCTTCAGAACATCCTGAGGAGGTGGAACCCCCTCCAATCCAGCAGGAACAACCAGCTCAGTCTCCAGAGCATCATGAAGTAACAGTTTCTCCTCCAGATAACCATCAAACTCAGCATTCAGATTTGCCCCATGCTGTTACATCCCCAGATCTGCAGCTCACCATAGCAGGACAGCCTACTACAGAGGTGGGAACTTCTCCAATCCACCAAGAGGCTACAGCTCAGCTCTCAGGGCCAGTCAATGATGTGGAACCTTCAACCCAGCAGGAGGCCCCAACTCAGCCTTCAGAGCTCCCGAATAAAGTTGCAGCTCAACCTCCAGAGCAACATGAGGTAACAGTTTCTCAAGTTCAGCCTGCAATGTTACACAATGTCACTGTAAAACCTGTGGATCATGTGGTTACCACAACTCCAGAGTCCACTAATGAAGTTGAAATTCCAACCCAACAGGAGGCCCCAGCTCAGTCTTCAGTGTCCCCTCAGCAGTTTAAACCTTTGAGAGGCCAAGAAGAGGTTATGATTCAGCAGCCAAACTTCCCTGAAAAGGATGAACATTCTCCAGTACATCAAGGGGTCCCAACTCAGCCTGAAGAGCTTCTTGAGGAACCATCTCCAAGCCAGCAGGAAATCTCAGCATTACCTCAAGAGCCCCATGTGGGTGTTGGACCTTCGCCAGGCCAGCAACAGCACGCAACTCAGCCTCCAGATCGCCCTAAGGATCTGGAGTTAGTACATTCTCCAGTCCAATAGGAGGCCCCAGCTGAGCCACCAGCATCCCCTCAGGAGGTTGAACCATCTGGAACTCAGCAGGGCCATCCTCCAAAGTCCACTGAAGAGGTCAGACCTTCTCCACCTCAGCAGGAGTTTCCAGATCAGTCTTCAGAGCCCCCTAAGGGGTTTGTAGGTCAACCTTCAGTGAATTATGAGATGACAGTTCCATCACCAGGTTAGGATCAAGCCCAGTATACAACATTGCCCACTGTTGCAGTTCAACCTTTGGACCTGTGTGGCTTACCATAACTCCAGAACCCACTACAGAGGTCGAACTTTCTTCAATCATGCAGGAGACCCCAACTCAGCTTCCAGAGCTGCCTAAGGAGATTATAGCTCCTGTGTACTATGAGACAACAGTTCCAACACCAAGTCAAGCTCAAGCTCAGCATCCAACGTCACCCAGTGTCACAGTTCAACATTCAGACCTGGAGTTTACCATGATTTCAGTATCCACCACACAGGTTGAACAGACCAGGTTCAGACTCAGCCTCCAAACCTGCCTGAAGTTGCAATTCAACCTTCTGAGATGGATTTTACTGTAAATCACATCTCAGAACAGAGTGCCACCACATATGCCACCAACATATGTGAACTCTGCACCTGCAAAGATGAGACAGTGTTGAGCCCAAAGCAGAGGCTCTGCCGAGTGCCTGTGCAGCAGCCTAATGCCCATAATGGCATCTTCACCATCTCGTAAGCATCGCCTTTCCTCCTTGGTTCTCTGCACCTGCCTCGTGTGGCAGCATTTTCCTTGAGACCTTCCTGGGCCTTCTTCATTGACTCACTTTCTCCTTTTACCTTTTACTTGTCAACTTTTCCTTATCCTCATTCTCCTTCTTACTATTGTGCCCCTTCTCCGAACTTTTACTTGTGATGACTCTTCCTTTTTCCTTAACCATTTTTATTTAGCCCCATCATATCCTTGCTTAATCTCTGCCCCGCTGTGTTTGCTCCACTCTCTTCACAGGGCATGTCCCTCTCTCCGTCTCCCTAGCGATGATACAACAAAGTCGTTAAGAGTGGGTTGTGGAGCCAGCCTGCCTGGGTTTGAACCCAGGCCTGTCATTTATTAGCTTTGTGACCTTTGGCAAGTGATTCTGCTCTGTGACTCAATTTCCTCATCTTTAAAATGGGGATTATGATAGTTACCTTTTCAGAGGACTGTTGTGAGATTTAGGTGTGTGAGTACATGTAATGCGTATATCAGTGCCTGGCATACTTACGAATGTTAGCTGCTATTATTATTATTCAATTTGTTAGCTATGTCCAGAACTCACTTTGTACCTGGCTTTCTATATGTAGCAGCCATTTTGTACCCAACCCAGGGCAAAGTATGACATTGTCTCTAGAACATGAAAATGATAGGTGGGAAGAAAGGGACTAGGCACAAAAAGGGAGGTGATTTATAATGAAGTACTACAAGAGATGCAGACCAGAGGTGCCATAATTCACCAGAATCTATAATCACTGAGGTGTGGGGGTCAGGGGAAAGCTCCCTGCATAAGTTGAAACTTTACCTGGGGCTTAAAGGGTGGCTATAATTTGTTAAATAGAAAGAAAAATAGGGAGTAAAGCCTAGGCAAAGACATGGCTGCAGAAATGATGGGGATTTAGGCTGGGCACAGTGGCTCATGCCTGTAATCCTAGCACTCTGGGAGGCAGAGGCGGGAGGATTGCTTGAGCTCAGGAGTTCAAGACCAGCCTGAGCAGGAGTGAGACCCCATCTCTACTAAAAAAAATCGAAAGAAATTAGCCAAACAACTAAAACTAGGAAAAATTAGCCAGGCACAGTGGTGCGTGCCTATAGTCCCAGCTACCTGGGAGGCTGAGGCAGGAGGATCGCTTGAGCCCAGGAGTTTGAGGTTGCTGTGAGCTAGGCTGATGCCACAGCACTCTAGCCCAGGCAACAGAGTGAGGCCTTGTATCAGAAAAAAACAAAAAGAAAGAAAGAAAGAAATGATGGAGATTTAGTAGATCAGTCTGGCTGCAACGAATTGGGTTAGGAAGCAATGAAAGACGTGATTAGGAAAAACCGCGAATATTAGCTATGGGAGTTTGAAAGTTATGTGATGAGGTATGGAGAGCCATTGAAGGTTCTCAAGCAAGAGAGAGAAATGATTAAGACAGGAGGATTATTTTAGAATCCACATGTAGAGCGCTCTAGAGGGGAAAGCTTAACTCGGGGAGACCAAATAGAAAACTCTAGCAAAATCTAGGAGTAAAGTGAGAAGGGGCTAAATCCGAGTGGCTGTGACAGGAGTGGGAAGAAAGTCCTGGCAATATGACCGAGAGAACAGACAGGATTTAGTGACCGACTAGGGAGTCAGATGACGGTGTGTACAGGGGAGGGAGAAATCAAATGTGACTCCAAGGTTTCTGTCCTGGATGATGAAGAGAATGACGTGCAGCAGTCAGGGAAGAGAGTCAGTTTGAGGGAGGGAGTTTAGTTTGGACATTTTTAAATTTTTATGGTGAGCATTAAGCAACCAGAAGCTTCTGGTTGAATGGAAACGTGCACTAGGCAGATGAGCAGACGAATGTCTGTTTTGACTGATTTCTGCCCCCCACTGGCAAACTGAATGAGGAAATTGAACTGAACTGAATCTAGAAACTGAAGAAGTAAAATTGTTGCTGAGGAATGAATGAGGACAGAGTTAAAGGTAAAGACTCAAAGTCATCCACAGAGTTGAAACTGAACATAAGGTACTTAACAGCTTTTTTTCCTTTCCTTTTCCTTTTCATTTATTTATTTTTTTAGGAACTCAAATACTTTAATTTGCTACATATGTCATATGTCATTCAACATATGCTGAAACTGGGGAAACAAGGTCCAAATAGTGAATGAATAAAACTTAAACACATCAGGCTGGGCATGGTGGCTCACACCTGTAATCCTAGTGCTCTGGGAGGCCAAGGAGGGAGGATCGCCCGAGGTCAGGAGTTCAAGACCAGCCTGAGCAAGAGTGAGACCCCCATCTCTACTAAAAAATATAAAGAAATTATCTGGACAACTAAAAATATATAGAAAAAATTAGCCGGGCATGGTGGCACATGCCTGTAGTCCCAGCTACTGGGGAGGCTGAGGCAAGAGGATCACTTGAGCCCAGGAATGTGAGGTTGCCGTGAGCTAGGCTGATGCCACGGCACTCTAGTCCGGGCAACAGAGTCAGACTCTGACTCAAAATAAAAAAATAAAAAAATAAACTTAAACACATCAACATATATTAAGTGTTTTCAAAAACTGGGAGAATATACAAATTAAGGAAGCAGTTAAAAATACAATATTTTATATAAGTAAAAATAACAATTAAATATATATTATAAACATATACACAAAAAATAAAAATTAAATGAAAGGATAAGATATTCAAACAGTGCCAAGTACCAACCTGCTGAAGACAAAGGACAAACTGTCCCTTATGATGGAGTGATGTGGTGGTCAGCACCTTAACCAAGTGAACATATCACCAGTAGTGGAAAAATCTGAAATTATATCACCTTTGGTGTCATATAATAAATAGACAATATCACTTGTCTGGCATTCTTGACAAAAATGTTTAATAAGAACCTAATCATGAGGAAATAATGCTTGCTTTTATTTTTTTTAAATTATTTTTTATGTTATTTATAAATTTAAAATAATTTTTTATTGATTTATTTTTTTTTGAGACAGAGACTCACTCTGTCATCCTGGGTAGAGTTGCAGTGGTGTCTTCATAGCTCACAGCAACCTCAAATTCCTGGGCTCAAGTGATCCTCCTGCTTCAGCCTCCCGAGTAACTGGGACTACAGGCACACACCACCAAGCCTGGCTAATTTTTCTATTTTTAGTACAGACGGGATAACACTCTTGCTCAGGCTGGTCTCCAACTCCTGGGCTCAAGCAATCCTCCCACCTAGGCCTCCCAGAGTGCTAGGATTACAGGTGTGAGCCACCTCGCCCCACCTTTCTTTTAAATATGTGTCATTCATGGATATGTTCCCACTTTAAAAAAAAAGCAGCAGCAGCAGCAGCAGCATATATATGTAGGATAAAATATGAAAATCCGCACTCCCATCCTCCCAGCACCCCTGTCCCCTGCATCCTACCACCCATAACTCCGTTAACTATTTTGGTGTGTGTCCTTCCTTCTAATCTCTCTCCTTTGCATTTTTTACTTCCTAATGAGGTACTACTTCACTCTTTGCTCTGTGATTTGTGCTTTTTCCCTATGCTTTCCCTCGTCTAAGAGATCTTTCCACGTCAGTACATTAGTCACTCTAATTTCTAATTGCCCTTATCATTCCAATACCTGGAGAGGTTTTAATAGAGGGCATTTAGCCAAAGCTTTGCTGTTACCTGACATACGTTTCTTTTCTTTATTCTTATTTGCTGATAATGCTAAACTTTTGCCCATTTTTTTTCTGTTGAATTAGTTATCATTTTATTATTGGTTTGTAGAAGTAGTCAGCTTAGACACATAAGTGCTTTTGGAAAAAAAATAGTTAAGCTGCTGAGGAGATGCGTCATCATCTGTGCCAGTGGTCTCACTTCATTTCTAGGTTAATTATGCAAACTGGGAAGCTGAGAGCCCTGGAAATTAGAAAGCTGGGATTATTTTCTGTATTTGAATATCCCCTACAAGGTTGCCATGATTCTTTTATTCTATTTATTCTTTTCCTACTTATTCAAGGATATGAAGTACTTTTCTTCACAGAAATTTCCAAGGAAATGCTATTTCTCACATTGATGAGAATGTATGGAACTTACACCGTTGGACTGAGAAACTGTGAGTATATTCTCTCCAAATATGAGTACAAAAATGAGATCCTTCTTGGTCCAGAATTTTGAGGTCAATACTTCTGAGGAAAGGTATTTCCCCCTCCCTATCTCAAATGAACCTCTGTTGATGGTAATTCTATGATTATTTTAAAATTAAATTTGGTGGGCTCTTTTTAAAATAAGAAGCTATTTATTTCTTTATTTTTTTAGAGACAGGGTCTCGCTCTTGCCCAGGCTGGTCTCGAACTCCTGAGCTCAAACGATCCGCCCGCCTCCCAAAGTGCTAGGATTACAGGCGTGAGCCACCGCGCTTGGCCAAGAAGCAATTTAAATTTATTTTGTATTATACAAGTAATACATGATTATATTCTTAATGTATAAAAATGAAGCAACAGGTATAATGAAAACCCTCCTTTTGTCCTGGTCCCTGGTCCCTGAGGTAACCATTACTCTGAACTTGGCATATATCCTTCCAGATCTTTTCCCAAATATTTGCCTACATACATATTTACATATAGCAAAACAGATTTGTTGTGTGGTCTTTTTATCTTTTTTTTTTACATAAATGGTAACATCTTGCAACTTAATTCTTTCACTTCATGATATGTCTTAGATTTCTTTCTTCCCTAGTACTTAGAGGGTTACTCCATTCATTTAATCTCCTGCATAGTATTCCATAGTATGGATGTATTGTGGTTTATTTAATAATTCCCCTATTGCTGGATGTTTATATTTTATGTACAGTTTTCTTGTTACATGCATTGCTGCTATGAAATCCTTGTGCGTGCTTCTTTATAAACATGGGCAAGTATTTCTGTAGAATAGACATCTAGAAATGGAATTGTTGGTGTGAAGACTATGTTGGTATGAAATTTCAATTATTCTCAAAAAAGTTGTGCCACCTACAGTCAACAGACTATGACAGCGTTCATTTTTCCCTTCTGTGGCTGAGTATTCTCCAACTGTTTGCTGATATCATGGGTGAACAAAAGGGGTCCCATCTGAATTTGAATTTTTCTAATTACTTGTGAATTTAAATATCTTTATATGGTTATTGAACATTTGTGTTTCTTCTCTGAGTTTTCTGTCCTTTGTCCATTTTTAATGTTGAATCATTTTATCATTTTCTTATTGATTTGTCGAAGGAATCAGTTTATGGACATAAATGATCTTGGAAAAAAATACTTACATTCAAAGTAATTAACTGGCATTTCACAACAGTTTATGTGTCATCTCATCATTGATTTCTGAATTGCTATTTGTGAAAATAGATATATAATTTTATTCCCATTCAGGCTTGGCCCCCTGAATTCAATGTGTTCTTTTCATGGACCTCTGACCTAAAGAGGTGATCCACAAATGGAAACTACATACATATTTTTGCATATATTCAGGAAGTGTAGTTTTCTGGGAAAAAGATCCATAGCTTTTTTTTTTTTTTGACAGAATCTTGCTCTGTTGCCCAGAGTAGAGTGCCGTGGTGTCAGCCTAGCTCACTCTCCTCCCAGGTGCAACCCCCCTGTGGCTCTGCTCGGCCTGTGGTTTCCTCATCCTGCAGGTTGACCGTATACAAGGTCTGTCCGGAAAGTAACCAGACCCTGTTCATATAACAAGAACAGTTTGCGTGATGTGGATGTAACCTGGCAGCCAAGGAGGGTGGACTGGGATGTGCCTGTCTGAGCAATGACAACTTCACTGCACTAGTCACTGGGGCGCTAGATGCCGTGGAGTGAGCATGTGCACCGTGTGGCTGTCACATTCAAAATGACTGAGCGAGTGGAGCAATGAATGTGCATCACATTTTGCATTAAGCTTGAACCTTCCTCCCCAGAAACCATTCGGATGACTCAGAAGCCTTTTGGGGATGATGCGATGAGTGTGGCACAGATCAAAGTGTGGCGAAAACACTTCAGTGATGGTCGAGAATCTGTTGAAAGTGATCCACGTTCTGGAAGGCCTGCCACAAGCAGACCACCTGAGGATGTTGAACGTGTATGGGTTAGGTGAACAATCAGATACAAGGGTTTGTTTGAGTTTCTGTTTTTAATCCCTCTGGGTCTTTATGTAGGAGTAGAGTTGCTGGGTCAGACGGTAATTCTGTGCTTAACTTTTTAAGGAACAGAGAGGTGAATCTTGCACAAG
>JAQIFY010000540.1:20625-47384 GCA_028533085.1 Varecia variegata | reverse complement strand
TATGCACGTGTTACATGCAGTGGATTGAATGCATCTTATGTGCATGTTGCACATGGTGCCCACATGGCGTGGTTTGATCATATCCCACGCACTGCGCGGAGCGTGCTTAGGCCCTTGTCTTCCGCGCACTGCGATTCCCGGTAGGCGTGTGTCACCTTCTGTGTATGTGTCACATAGTATGCACGTGTTGGACGCGGTGCACAGAACACGCATTAAGCACATGCGGCACACAGTGCGCAGATTGCATGGTATGCACGTGTCGCCCGCGGTGTGCGCCACGTGCGTTATGCACATAAGCTGCACAGTGTGATGTTTACGTGTACGGTAGTGAAGAGTAGGTTGGGTTTGGTTAGGATTAGGTATACGGTTAGGTTTAGTGTAGTTTAGGGTAGGGTTAGAGGTAGGGGTAGGGTTGTGTTAGGGTTAGGGTTAGAGTTAGGGTTAAAGTTTTGGGTTACAGTTATGGGTTAGGGTAGTTTTAGGGTAGGGTTAGTGGTAGAGGTAGCATTGTGTTAGGGTTAGGGTTATATTTTTAGGGGTTAGGGTTAGGGTTAATGTTAGGGTTTAGGACTTAGGATTAGCTATGGAGGTCAAGGTCTGGGTCAGGGTCAGTGGCTCTGAGCTGGGTTGCACGTATCCCATTCTGTGTGCAGATTATGAGATATGCACGTGTTGAGTGTGGTGCATGGTCCGAATTTTATTTAGGTGTGCCGCACTGTGCGCAGATCATGTAGTATGCACATGTCACATGCGGTGCGCCATGAACACGACATGTGTCTGTCAGTCCCAGTGTGTGCAGCACTCCTAAGCTCTGGACGCACACGGTACATGGCGCACAGTGTGTGGAGCATGGTATGCGTGTGTCATGCTATGTGTGCGCATCACATTGTATGGGCGTGTTGCAAGCAGTGAGCAGAACGTGCATTAGACGCCTGTGGCAGCCGGCATGCGGAATGTGGTATGTGCATGTCACGCTATGTGCGTTCATGAAATGGCATGCGCGTGTTGCACGCGGTGGATGGAATTCACATCGAGTGCATGTAGCACATGGTGCCCAGATAGTGTGGTATGCGCTGGTCCCATGCACGGCATGGAGCGTGTCTTATGGGCTTGTCCTCCATGGTGTGCGACACGCGGTATACACGTGTCACGCTGTGTATGTGCATCACATGGAATGTGCCTTTTGCATACAGTGAGCGGAAGGTGCATAATGTGTTTGTGGCATACGAGGTGTGGAGCATGGTATGCACGTGTGACTCTATGTGCACGCATCACATGGTATGCACGTGTTACCCTCAGTGGATGGAATGCATCTTATGTGCATGTTGCACATGGTGCCCACATCGCGTTGTTTGCTCATATCGCACGCACTGCACGGAGCACGCATAGGCGCTTGTCTTCCACGGAGTGCGATGCCTGGTATGCGTGTGTCACCTTCTGTGTGTGTGTCACATAGTATGCACATGTTGGACGCAGTGCACAGAACACGCATTAAGCATGTGCGGCACACTGTGAGCAGATCGTGTGGTATGCACGTGTCGCCCGCAGTGTGCACCACGTGCGTTATGAGTTTAAGCCACACAGTGTGATGTTTATGGGTACGGTAGTTAAGAGTAGGTTGGGATTGGTTAGGATTAGGTATCCGGTTTGGTTTAGTGTAGTTTAGGGTAGGGTTAGAGTTAGGGGTAAGGTTTTGGGTTAGGGTTAGCGGTTAGGGTTAGGGTTAATGTTACATGTTAGGATTTAGGCTTAGCGTTGGAGGTCAGGGTCTGGGTCAGGATCAGGGTCAGTGGCTCTGGGCTGGGTTGCACGTGTCACACACTCTGTGCATATCACGAGATAGGCACGTGTTAATTGTGGTGCACAGACAGCACGTTTGGTAGGTGTGGCTCATGGTGCACAGATCGCGTAGTATGCACATGTCGCATGCGGTGCGCAGTGCCCACTTCATGCGTCTGTCACACACAGTGTGTGCAGCACGCGGTATGCTGCAGTCACACACGGTACGTGGAGCATGTTGTGTGGAGGGCGGTATGCGCGTGTCATGCTATGTGCGTGCATCACATGGTATGTGCGTCTTACACACGGTCGACGGAATGCACGTTAGGTGCATGTGGCACATGGTGCCCAGATTGCGTTTTATGCGCATGTCCCATGCACTGCGTGGAGCGTGCCTTATGCGCTTTTCTTCCGCGGAGTGCAAAGTGAGGTATGCGGGTGTCACCATCTGAGTGTGCATCACCTGGTATGCACATGTTGGACGCGATGCACAGAACACGCGTTAAGCGAGTGTGGCACAGAGTGCGCATATGGCACGGTATTCATATGTTGCACGCGGTGTGTGGCATGGGCGTTATGCGCGTATGGCAGACTGTGTTAAGTTTCCGGGTACGGTAGTGTAGGGTAAGTGGGGTTTGGTTAGGTTTAGGTATACGGTTAGGGTTAGGGTAGTTTTAGGGTAGAGTTAGTGGTAGAGGTAGCATTGTGTGAGGGTTAGGGTTGTATTTAGGGGTTAGGGATAGGGTTAGTGTTAGGGTTTAGGACTTAGGCTTAGCTATGGAGATCAGGTCTGGGTCAGGGTCAGAGTCAGTGGCTCTGAGCTGGGTTGCACGTGTCCCCTTCTGTGTGTGGATTACGAGATATTCTCATGCTGAGTGTGGTGCATGGACCGCACTTTATTCAGGTGTGGCACACGGTGCGCAGATCATGTAGTATGCACATGTCTACTGAGTGTGGCACACAGTGCGCAGATGGCACGGTATGCATATGTTGCACACGGTGCGTGGCACACACGTTATGCGCGTATGGCAGACGGTGTTAAGTTTCCGGGTACGGTAGTGTAGGGTAAGCTGCGTTTGTTTAGGTTTAGTTATACGGTTAGGGTTAAGGTAGTTTTAGGGTAGAGTTAGAGGTAGAGGTAGCGTTGTTTTAGGGTTAGGGTTATATTTAGGGGTTAGGGATAGGGTTAGTGTTAGGGGATAGGATTTAGGCTTAGCTATGGAAGTCAGGGTTTGGGTCAGGGTCAGGGTCAGTGGCTCTGAGATGGGTTGCACATGTCACACTCTGTGTGCAGATCATGATATATGCACGTGTTGGATTTTGTGCATGGGCCACACATTTTGCAGGTGTGGCGCACAGTGCACAGCTCGTGTTGTATGCACATATGATATGCGGTTAACAGTGCCCACGTCATGCATCTGTCATTAATGGTGTGCACAGCATGCGGTATGCTCCGGTACACACGGTACGGCGAGCACGGTGTGTGGAGCACGGCATGAGCATGTCACGCTATGTGTGTGCATCACATGGTATGAGAATGTTTCACGTGGTGAGTGGAATGCGTATTATGCACATGTGGTGCACGGAGCGTGGTCTCCACGTGTGACGCTATCTGTGCGCATCGCATGCTATGAGCATGTTAATCACGGTCGATGGAATGCACGATATGTGCATGAGGCACATGATGCCCAGATCGCGTGGTCTGCACATGTCCCAGAAACTGCGTGGAGCGTGCCTTATGCACTTGTGTTCCGCGGAATACGAGGCGCCGTATGCTCGTGTCGCCATCTGAGTGTACATTACATGGTATGCGCGTGTTGCATGTGACACACAGAACACATGTTAAGAGAGTGTGGCACACAGTGCGCTAATGACACGGTATGCACATGTCACATGTGGTGCGTGACATGCGTGTTATGCGCGTGTGGCAGACGGTGTTAAGTTTCCGGGTACGGCAGTGTAGGGTAAGTTGGGTTTGGTTAGGTTTAGGAATACTGTTAGGGTAGGGTAGTTTTAGGGTATGGTTAGTGGGAGAGGTAGCATTGTGTGAGGGTTACGGTTAGATTTAGGGGTTAGGGTTAGGGTTAATGTTAGGGTTTGGGACTTAGGCTTAGGTATGAAGGTCAGGGTCTGGGTCAGGGTCAGGGTCAGTGGCTCTGAGCTGGGTTACACGTGTCACACTCTCTGTGCGGATCACGAGATAGGCACGTGTTAAATGTTGTGCACAGACCGCAAGTTATTCTGCTGTGGCGCATGGTGCGCAGATCATGAATTATGCCCATGTCGCATGCCGTGCGCCATGCCCATGACATGCGTGTGTGACTCCCGGTGTGTGCAGCAGTCAGTATGCTTTGGACGCACACGGTACGTGGAGCACAGTGTGTGGAGTGTGGCATGCGTGTGCACGCTATGTGCACGCATCACATTGTATGGGCGAGTTGCAAGCAGTGAGCAGAATGCGCATTATACGCATGTGGCACACGGCATGCGGAATGCGGTATGTGCATGTCACGCTATGTGCGTGCATCAAATTGCATGCGCTTGTTGCATGAGGTGAGAAGAACACACGTTATGCGTGTGCAGCACAGAGAGCGTGATATGTGCGTGTGACGCTATGTGCACGCATCACAGTTTTTGCACGTGTTACACACAGTGGACGGAATTCACGTTAAGTGCATGTGGCACATGGTGCCCAGATAGGGTGGTATGCTCTGGTTCCATGCACTGCACGGAGCGTGTCTTATGCCCTTGTCCTCCACGGTGTGTGACACGCGGTATGCATGTTTCATGCTATGTATGCGCATCACATGCAATGTGCCTGTTTCATGTAGTGAGCGGAAGACGCGTAATGTGCGTGTGGCACACGGGGTGCGGAGCGTGGTATGCGCGTGTGACGCTATGTGCACGCATCACATGGTATGCACGTGTTACACACGGTGAATGGAATGCATCTTATGCGCATGTTGCGCATGGCGCCCACATCGCGTTGTTTGCTCATATCCCATGCACTGCGCGGAGCGTGCTTAGGCACTTGTCTTCTGCAGAGTGCGATGCCCGGTATGCGCATTTCACCTTCCGTGTGTGTCACATAGTATGCACCTGTTGGACGTGGTGCACAGAACACGCATTAAGCACGTGCGGCACACAGTGCGCAGATCGCATGGTATGTACGTGTGGCCTGTGGTGTGCGCCATGTGCATTATGCGCATAAGCCACACAGTGTGATGTTTATGTGTACGGTAGTGAAGAGTAGGTTGGGTTTGGTTAGGATTAGGTAATCGGTTAGGTTTAGTGTAGTTTAGGGTAGGGTTAGAGGTAGGGGTAGGTTTGCGTTAGGGTTAGGGTTATATTTAGGGGTTAGTGATAGGGTTAGTTTTAGGGGAGAGGGTTAGGCTTAGCTATGGAGGTCAGGGTCTGGGTCAGGGTCAGGATCAGTGGCTCTTAGCTGGGTTGCACTTGTCGCACTCCATGTGCGGATCACGAGATATGCACGTGTTGAATTTTGTGCAGGGACCGCATGTTATGCAGGTGTGGCGCACCGTGCACAGCTCTTGTTTTATGCACGTCACATGTGGGTAACAGTGCTCACGTCATGCGTCTGTCACAAATGGTGTGCGCAGCATGCGGTACGCTCCGGTCCACACGGTACGGCGAGCATGGTGTGTGGAGGGTGGTATGAGTATGTCACACTATGTGCGTGCATCACATGGTATGACTGTGTTGCACATGGTGAGTGGAATGAGTACTATGCGCATTTGGTGCACGGAGCATGATTTCCACATGTGACGCTATGTGTGCGCATCACATCGTATGTCCATGTTAAACACGGTCGATGGAATGCACGTTATGTGCATGAGGCACATGATGCCTAGATCGTGTGGTATGTGCATGTCCCACAAACTGCGTGGAGCGTGCCTTATGCGCTTGTGTTCCACGGAGTACGATGTGCAGTATGCGCGTGTCACCTTGTGAGTGTGCATCACATGCTATGCGTGTGTTGCACGTGACACAGAACACACGTTAAGCGAGTGTGGCACACAGTGCACTAATGCACGGTATGCACGTGTTGTACGCGGTGCGTGGCACGTGCGTCATGCGCGTATGACTGACGGTGTTAAGTTTCGGGGTACGGCAGTGTAGGGTAAGTTGGCTTTGGTTAGGGTTAGGTATATGGTTAGGGTTAGGGTAGTTTTAGGGTAGGGTTAGTGGTAGACGTAACATTGTGTGAGGGTAAGGGTTAGATTTAGGGGTGAGTGTTAGGGTTAATGTTAGGGTTTACGAATTAGGCTTAGCTATGGAGGTCAGGTCTGGGTCAGGGTCAGGGTCAGTGGCTCTGAGCTGGGTTGCACGTGTCCCATTCTGTGTGTGGATTACGAGATATGCTTGTGCTGAGTGTGGTGCACAGACCGCACTTTATTCAGGTGTGGCACATGGTGCGCAGATCATGTAGTATGCACATGTCGCATGCTGTGCGCCATGCCCACGACATGCGTTGTGCCTACCGGTGTGTGCAGCACTCAGTATGCTCTGGACGCACACGGTACATGGATCACAGTGCATGGAGCGTTGCATGCGTGTGTCACGCTATGTGCATGCATCACATGTTATGAGCGTGTTGAAGCAGTGAGTAGAATGTGTGTTACACACGTGTGGCACACGACATGCAGAATGCGGTATGTGCATGTCACGCTATGTGCGTTCATCTAAGGGCATGCGCGTGTTGCACGCAGTGAGCAGAAGGCGCGTTATGCGTGTGCAGCACACAGAGCGTGATATGCACATGTGACGCTATGTTCATGCTTCACAGTCTTTGCGCCTGTTACACACAGTGGACGGAATTCACGTTAAGTGCATGAGGCTCATGGTGCCCAGATAGCGTGGTATGTGCTGGTTCCATGGACTGCACGGAGTGTGTCTTATATTCTTGTCCTCCATGGTAGCGTTGTTTTTGGGTTAGGGTTATATTTAGGGGTTAGGGATAGGGTTAGTGTTAGGGGATAGGATTTAGGCTTAGCTATGGAGGTCAGGGTCTGGGTTAGGGTAAGGGTCAGTGGCTCTGGCTGGGTTGCACGTGTCACACTCTCTGTGCAGATCACGAGATAGACACATGTTAATTGTGGTGCGCAGACCGCACGTAATGTAGGTGTGGCACACGATGCGCAGTTCCTGTAGTATGCACATGTCACATGTGGTGCGCAGTGCTCACTGCTTGCGTCTGTCACGCATGGTGTGTGCAGCAGGCGGTATGCTCCAGTCACACACGGTACGTGGAGCACGTTGTGTGGAGGGTGGTATGAGTGTGTCATGGTATGTGGGTGCATCACATGGTATGCGCATATTACACACGGTCGATGGAATGCACGTTATGTGCATGTGGCACATGGTGCCCCCATCGCGTTGTATGCTCCTATCCCACACACTGCGCAGAGCATGCTTCGGCGTGTGTCTTCCGTGGAGTGCGATGCCCGGTATGCGCTTGTGACCTTTTGTGTGTGTGTCACATAGTATGCACGTGTTGGACGCGGTGCACAGAACACACCTTAAGCACGTGTGGCACACTGTGCGCAGATCTCATGGTATGCACGTGTTTCCCACGATGTGTGCCACGTGCGTCATGTGTGTAAGCTGCACAGTGTGATGTTTATGGGTACGGTAGTGAAGAGTAGGTTGGGTTTCATTAGGATTAGGTATACGGTTAAGTTTAGTGTAGGTTTAGGGTAGGGTTAGAGGTAGGGGTAGGGTTGTGTTAGGGTTAGGGTTAGAGTTAGGGGTAAGGTTTTGGGTTAGGGTTAGGGTTAGGGGGTAGGGGTTAGGTTTAGGGTAAATGTTAGGGATTAGGATTTAGGCTTAGCATCGGAGGTCAGGGAGTGGGTCAGGGTCAGGGTAAGTGGCTCTGGGCTGGGTTGTGGTGTCACACTCTGTGTGTATCACGAGATAGGGACATGTTAAATTTGGTGCGCAGACCACACGAATGTGGGTGTGGCTCATGGTGCGCAGATTGTGTACAATACACATGTCGCATGCGGTGCGCAGTGCCCACTGCATGCGTCTGTCACGCATGGTGTGTGCAGCACGCTGGATGTTCCAGTCACACGTGGTACGTGGAGCACAGTGTGTGGAGCGTGGCATGCGTGTGTCAAGCTGTGGGCACGCATCACATGTTATGGGCGTGTTGCAAGCAGTGAGCAGAACACGTGTTATATGTGTGTGGCACATGCAATGCGGATTGCAGTATGTGCATGTCACGCTATTTGCATTCATCAAATGGCTTGCGCATGTTGCACATGGTGAGCAGCACTCGCGTTATCTGTGTGCAGTGCACAAAGCGTGATATGCACGTGGGACGCTATGTGCATGCATCACAGTCTTTGCACATGTTACACAGGTTGGCTGGGGTTCACGTCAAGTGCATGTGGCACATGGTGCCCAGATAGTGTGGTATGCGCTGGTCGCATGCACTGCACGGAGCGTGTCTTATGTGCTTGTCCTCCATGGTGTGCGACATACGGTAAGCACGTGTCATGCTGTGTGTGCACATCACATGCAATGTGCCGGTTGCATGCAGTGAGCGGAAGGCGCGTTATGCGCATGTGGCACATGGGGTGCGGAGCGTGGTATGCGCGTGTGACGCTATGTACACACATCACATGGTATGCTCTTGTTACATGCAGTGGATGGAATGCATCTTATGTGCATGTGGCACATGGTGCCCACATCGCGTTGTTTGCTCATATCCCACGCACTGCACAGAGCGTGCTTAGGCGCTTGTCTTCCGTGGAGTGCGAAGCCCGGTATGCACGTGTCACCTTCTGTGTGTGTGTCACATAGTATGCACGTGTTGGACGCGGTGCACAGAACACGCATTAAGCATGTGCAACACACAGTGCACAGATCGCGTGGTATGCACGTGTCACCCGCGGTGTGCGCTACGTGCGTTATGGGTGTAAGCCCCACAGTGTGATGTTTATGGGTACGGAAGTGAAGAGTAGGTTGTGTTTGGTTAGGATTATGTATACGTTTTGGTTTAGTGTAGTTTAGGGTAGGTTTAGAGGTAGGGGTAGGGTTGTGTTAGGGTTAGGGTTAGAGTTAGGGGTAAGGTTTTGGATTAGGGTTAGGGTTAGGGTTAGCGGTTAGGGTTAGGGTTAATGTTATGGGTTAGGATTTAGGCTTAGCATTGGAGGTCAGGGTCTGTGTCAGGGTCAGGGTCAGTGGCTCTGGGCTGGGTTGCACGTGTCACACTCTCTGTGCAGATCATGACACAGGCATGTGTTAATTGTGGTGCGCAGACCGCACGTTTTGTATGTGTGGTGCATGGTGCGCAGAGGGTTTAAAATGCACAGGTCGCATGCAGTGCGCAGTTCCCACTGCATGTGTCTCTCACGCACGGTGTTTGCAGCACGTGGTATTCTCCAGACACACAAGGTACATGGAGAACGTTGTGTGCGGGGCGGTATGCGCGTGTCATGCTATGAGCATGCATCACATGGTGTGCGCGTCTTACACACGGTCGATGGAATGCGCATTGTGTGCATGTGTCACATGGTGCCCAGATCGCGTTGTATGCGAATGTCCCATGCACTGCGTGGAGCGTGCCTTATGCGCTTGTCTTCCACGGAGTGCGATGCGCGGTATGTGGGTGTCACCATCTCTGTGTGCATCACATGGTATGCCCTAGTTGGACTCGTTGCACAGAACATGCGTTAAGCGAGTGTAGCACACAATGAGCAGATGGCACAGTATGCATATGTTGCACGCGGTGCGTGGCACGTGCGTAATGTGGGTATGGCAGACGGTGTTAAGTTTCCGTGTACGGTAGTGTAGGGAAAGTTGGGTTTGGTTAGGTTTAGTTATACGGTTAGGGTTTGGGTAGTTTTAGGGTAGAGTTAGAGGTAGAGGTATCGTTGTGTTAGGGTTAGGGTTATATTTAGGGGTTCAGGATAGGGTTAGTTTTAGGGGATAGATTTTTGGCTTAGCTATGGAGGTCAGGGTCTGGGTCAGGGTCAGGGTCAGTGGCTATGAGCTGGGTTGCACGTGTCAGCCTCTATGTGCGGATCACGATATATGCACGTGTTGAATTTTGTGCATGGACCGCATGTTATGCAGGTGTGACGCACAGTGCACAGCTCATGTTCTATGCACATGTCACATGTGGTTAGCAGTGCCACGTCATGCGTCTGTTACAAATGGTGTGCGCAGCACGCGGTATGCTCCGGTCCACACTGTATGGCAAGCATGGTGTTTGGAGGGCGGTATGTGCATGTCACGCTATGTGCGTTCATCAAATGGCATGTGCGTGTTGCACGCGATGAGCAGAACGTGCGTTATGCGTGTGCAGCGCACAGAGCGTGATATGCGCGTGTGACGCTATGCGTGTTATAAGCGGTTGACGGAATTCACGTTAAGTGCACGTGGCACATGGTGCCCAGATAGCGTGCTATGCGCTTGTCCCATGGACTGCACGGAGCGTGTCTTATGTGCTTGTCCTCCACGGTGTGTGATATGCGGTATGCGAGTTTCATGCTGTGTATGCACATCACATGCAATGTGCCTGTTTCATGTAGTGAGCAGAAGATGCATTATGTGCGTGTGGCACACGGGGTGCGGAGCGTGATATTCGCGTGTGACGCTATGTGCACGCATCACATGGTATGCACGTGTTACACGTGGTGGATGGAATGCATCTTATGTGCATGTTGCCCATGGCGCCCACATCGCGTTGTTTGCTCATATCGCATGCACTGCACGGAGCGTGCTTAGGCGCTTGTCTTCCGAGGAGTACGATGCCCGGTATGCGTGTGTCACCTTCTGTGTGTGTGTCACATAGTATGCACGTGTTGGATGTGGTGCACACAACACACATTAAGCACGTGCGGCACAGAGTGCGCAGATCACGTGGTATGCACTTGTCTCCTGCAGTGTGTGCCACGTGCGTTATGCATGGAAGCAGCACAGTGTGATGTTTATGGGTACAGTAGTGAAGAGTAGGTTGGGTTTGGTTAGGATTAGGTATATGGTTTGGTTTAGTGTAGTTTAGGGTAGGGTTAGAGGTAGGGGTAGGGTTGTGTTGGGGTTAGGGTTAGAGTTAGGAGTATGGTTTTGGGTTAGGTTTAGGGGTCAGGGTTAGGGTTAATGTTAGGGGTTAGGATTTAGGCTTAGCGTTGGAGGTCAGGGTCTGGGTCAGGGTCAGGGTCAGTGGCTCTGGGCTGGGTTGCACGTGTCAAAGTCTCTGTGTGGATCCCGAGATAGGCACTTTTTAAATGTGGTGCACAGACCGCACGTTATGTAGGTGTGGCACACAGTGCGCAGATCGTTTAGCTTGATCATGTCGCATGCAGCGCGCAGTGCCCACTGCATGCATCTGTCACGCACGGTGTGTGCAGCACTCAGTATGCTCTGGACGGACACGGTACATGGAGCACAGTGTGTGCAGCGTGGTATGAGTGTGTCACGCTATGTGCGCGCATCACATGGTATGGGTGCGTTGCAAGCAGTGAGCAGATCGTACGTTATATTCATGTGGTATACGGCATGCGGAATGCGGTATGTGCATGTCACGCTATGTGTGTTCATTACATGGCATGCGCATGTTGCATGCGGTGAGCAGAACACGCGTTATGCGTGTGCAGTGCACAGAGCGTGATATGCATGTGTGACACTATGTGCACCCATCACAGTCTTTGCACGTGTTACACGCGGTGGACGGAATTCATGTTAAGTGCATGTGGCACATGGTGCCCAGATAGCGTGGTATGTGCTGGTCGCAAGCACTACACGGAGCGTGTCTTATGCGCTTGTCCTCCACGGTGTGCGACACACGGTATGCACGTGTCATGCTCTGTATGCGCATCACATGCAATCTGCCTGTTGCATGCAGTGAGCGGAAAGCACGTTATGGGGTGCAGAGCGTGGTATGCTCGTGTGTTGCCATGTGCACGCATCACATGGTATGCACGTGTTAAACGCGGTCATGGAATGCATCTTACGTGCATGTTGCACATGATGCCCACATCGCGTTTTTTGCTCGTATCCCACGCACTGCGCGGAGCGTGCTTAGGCGCTTGTCTTCCGCAGAGTGTGATGCCCAGTATGCGCGTGTCACCCTGTGTGTGTCACATAGTATGCACGTGTTGGACGCGGTGCACAGAACATGCCTTAAACACGTGAAGCACACATGCGCAGATCGCGTTGTATGCACGTGTCACCTGCAGTGTGCACCACGTGCGTTATGCGTGTAAGCTGCACAGTGTGATGTTTATGGGTACGGTAGTGAAGAGTAGGTTGGGTTTGGTTAGGATTATTTATACGGTTTGGTTTAGTGTAGTTTAGGGTAGGGTTAGAGGTAGGGGTAGGGTTGTGTTAGGGTTAGGGTTAGAGTTAGGGGTAAGGTTTTGGGTTAGGGTTAGGGGTTAGGTTTAGGGTTAATGTTAGGGGTTAGGATTTAGGCTTAGCTATGGAGGTCAGGGTCTGCATCAGGGTCAGGATCACTGGCTCTGAGCTGGGTTTCCCGTGTCACACTCTGTGTGTGGATCACGAGATTTGCACGTGTTGAATTCTGTGCATGGACCGCATTTCATGCAGGTGTGGCCCACAGTGCACAGCTCATGTTGTATGCACATGTCACATGCGGTTAACAGTGCCCAAGTCATGTGTCTGTCACAAATGATGTGCGCAGCATGTGGTATGCTCCAGTCCACACTGTACGGCTAGCATGGTGTGTGGAGCGCGGTATGAGTATGTCACACTATGTGCGTGCATCACATGGTGTGAGCATGTTGCACCTGGTGAGTGGAATGCGTATTATGCGCATTCGGTGCACGGAGCATGATTTCCACGTGTGACACTACGAGCGTGCATCACATGGTAGTGCATGTTAAGCACGGTCGATAGAATGCACATTATGTGCATGAGGCACATGATGCCCTGATCGCGTGTTATGTGCATGTCCCACAAACTCTATGGAGCTTGCATTATGCGCTTGTGTTCCGCGCAGTACGATGTGAAGTATGTGCGTGTCACAATTTGAGTGTGCATCACATGGTATGCGCGTGTTGCACGTGACACACAGAACACGCATTAAGCGAGTGTGGCACACAGTGCGCTAATGGCACGGTATGCACTTGTTGCACGCGGTGCATGGCATGTGCGTTATGTGAGTATGGCAGACGGTGTTAAGTTTCCGAGTATGGCAGTGTAGGGTAAGTTGGGTTTGCTTAGGGTTAGGTATACGGTTAGGGTTAGGGTAGTTTTAGGGTAGAGTTAGTGGTAGAGGTAGCATTGTGTGAGGGTTAGGTTATCTTAACTCTAACCTTAACCCCTTACCCTAACAATATTATTACCCTTAACCCTTAACCCTAACCCTAAATGTAACCCTAAACCCTGATCCTAATCCTAACCCTAAATCTAATTTTCACACGTCTTCCATCCTTAGAATTAAGGAATCCTATAATCCAGCCATGCCATGGGTGAGATGAGGCTCCACCTGAATCCTGCGTGATAGTCAGGGTCCAAGGCCAGGGTACAATTGATTCATGTCATGGCGACCCTGCCCATCCGCCTCCCACCATAGATTAGACACGTCCTGTGCCCTTCAACTATACGCCAAATCTAAGCCCTAACACTAACCCTAACCCCTAACCCTAAACCTAATCCCTTACCCTAATTCCCAACTCTAACTCTAAACCTGAATTTAACCCTAACCCCTAACACTAACCCTAATCCCTAACCATAAGCCCTAACCCTAACCAAAATGCTGACCCCTTACCCTTCCCCAAATGTAATTCTCACACTCTTCATTCGCAGATATCAGCAAGCGTAAAACCAATGGATGCCATGCCTGAGATGAGGCTTCGCCCCCGTGTCCCAGGTGAGAGACAGGGTCTCATGCCCTTGGTACAGTGGTTGGGGTCCCAGCGATGCTCCAAGTCCTAACCCTGCATAGATCAGATAGGGCCAATGCCATAACCCTGATCCCTAACTCTAAGCCCTAAACCTAAACCCAAGGATAACAACTCAGGCTAACTCTAATGCTAAACCTAACCCCTAAACCTAACCCTAAGCCCTCAACCTAATCCTCACAGCTAACCCTAACCCTAACCCCAAACACTAACCCCTAACTCTAACACTAACTCCTAACAAAAACTGAAATACCTAACCAGTAACAGTAACCCGAAAACGCTAACCCTAAACAAAACCCTAACCCTAACGCTAACACGAACCCCAGCCCCAACCCCAAACCCTAACCCTAAACCTAACCCTAACCCTAACCCCTAACTCTGACAAAAATCTTAATCCCTTACCCTAGCCCCAAATGTAATTCTCACAATTCTTCCATTTGCATAGATGAGCAAGTCTACCACCAAACCATGCCATGAGTGAGATGAGGCTCCACCGCTGTATCCCACATAAGACTCAGGGTCCCATGCCCTTGGTACAGTGAAGTGGGGTCACAGTGATGTCCCCAGTTCCTGAGCTGCATATTCCAGATAGGGCCTTTTCCTTAACCGCAATCCCTAAGAGCAACCCCTAAACTTAACCCTAAGCATAACACCTAAACTGACACTAATACTTACCCTAACGCCTCAACCTAACCCTCACTCCTAATATTAACGCTAACTCCAAACCCTAAACTCTATCAACCCTAACCCCTACCAAAACAGAAACACTTAACCAGTACCACTAAGCATAAAACGCTAAGCCTCACCCTAACCACAACCTTAATCCTAACCCTCCCTCTTACAGCAACCCTACCTCTATCCTAAACCAAACAACGACCCTAACCCTAACCCCTCAGTTTAAACCCTAACGTTAACACTAACCTTAAGGCCTTACCCTAAAAATATTACTACCCTTAACCCTTAATCCTAACCCTAAACATAACCCCAAACCCCAACCCTAACCTTAACCCTAACCCTAAACATAACCCCAACCCTTACCCTAATCCTAACTCCAAACCTAACCCTAACCATAACCCTAACATAAACCTTAACCCTAACCCTATCCCCAACCCTAAACCTAACCCTAACCCCAACCCTAACTCTAACCCTAACCTCTAACTCCAACCCCTAACCCCAACCCTATCCCAACCATAACCCCAACCGTAACCCTAACCCTACCCCTAACCTAAACCCCTAACCATAACCCTAACCCCCTAACACTAACCCTAACCCTAAACCCTAACCCTAACCATAACCCTAACGCCAACAATAACCCCTAAACCTAACACTAAATCTCAACCCTAACCCCTAACCCTAACCTTAACGCTAACCCTAACCACAAACTGTAACCGTAGACCTAATGCCTAGATCATAACCCCAAACCTAAAACTATCCCTAACTCCTAAATGTAACACTAACCCCTAACCCTAACCCTAACGACTAACACTAACCCAAACCCTAAACCCTAACCCTAGCCCTAATCCTTAACCCTAACCCCTAAGCCCAAACCCTAACCCTAACCCTAAACCCTAACCTTATCCCCTAACCATAAACCCTAACCCTATACCTAAACCGTCCCCTACACCTAACGCTAACCCCTAACCCCTAACCCTAACCCCTAACCCTAACACTAACACTAACCCTAACCCCTAACCCTAACCCTAACCCCAACCCCAACCCCAACCCCTAACTCTATACCTAACCCTAAACCTAGCTCTAACCCCTAACCCTGACAAAAACCCTAATCCCTACCCTAATCCCAAATGCAATTCTCACAATTCTTCCATTCGCAGAGAGAAGCAAGCCTATAACCAAACCATGCCATGCCAGAGATGAGGCTGTGCTCCGGTATCCCAGGTGAGAGGCAGGCTCCCATGACCTGGGTACAATGGAGTAGACTCCTGGTGATGTTCCAAGTCCCAAACCTGCATAGAACAGAGAGGGAAAATGCCTTAACTGTAATCCCTAACTGTATCCACTAACTCTAATCCCAAGGATAACACCTCAACCTAAACCTAATGCGAACCCTAACACCTAAACCTAAGCCTAAGCTGAACGCTAAGCCCTCAACCTAACCCTCACCCCTAAACTTAATCCTAGCACCAAACACAAACCCCTAACTGTAACAGTGACCTCTAATAAAAACCGAAATACCTAACAAGTAAAACTAACTCTAAAACGTTAAAACTAACCCTACCCACAACCGTAACAAGAACCCTACCCCTTAGAAAAACCCTAACCCTAACCCTAACAAAACAACGACCCTAAACCTAACCCCTAAGACTAAAGCCTAACACTAACCTTAAGCCCTTACTCTAACAATATTACTAACCGTATCACTTAACCCTAACCCGAACCCTAACCCGAAACCTAACCCAAACCCTAAGCTTAACCCCCACCCTCACCCTAACACTAACCCTATCCCCCAACCCTGACCCTAACTCTAACCCCTAACCCTAATCCCTGACCCTAACACTAACACTAAACCCTAACCCTAACGCTAACCCTAACACTTAACCCCTAACCCTAACTCTAACCTGTATCTTAACACTAAACCAAAAGAAGCCCCGAACCCGAACCTGAACCCGACCGTGAACCCGACCCTAATCCTAACCCTAAGTGTAACCCCTAACCCTAACCCAAAACCTCACCCTAAACCCCTAACCCTAACCTTAACACTAACCCTAACCCCAAACCCTAACCCGAGCCCTAATCCCTAGGCCCTACCACTAAACACAACGCTACCCCTAACCCTAACACTAACACTAACCCCTAACCCTAACCCTAACACTAACGCCAACCCGAACCCTAAACCTAACCCTAACTGAAGCCCCTAACCCTGACAAAACTCCTACTCTCTTAACCTAACCCCAAATGCAATTCTCCAATTCTTCCATTCACAGAGATAAGCAAGCCTAAAACCAAACCATGCCATGAGTGAGATGAGGATGTGCTCCGGTATCCCAGGTGAGAGGCCGGGTCCCATGCCCTGGGTACAATGGAGTGGGCTCCCGATGATGCTCCAAGTCCCAACCCTGAATAGAACAGATAGGGCAAATGCCTTAACCCTAATCCCTAACTCTATACCCTAACCCTAATGCCAAGCATAACACCTCAACCTAAACCTAATGCTAACCCTAACACCGAAACCTAAGCCTAAGCTGAACGCTAACTCCTCAACCTAACCCTCACCCCTAAACTTAATCTTAGTCCTACACACAAACCCCTAACGGTAACAGTGACCTCTAACAAAAACCGAAATACCTAACCAGTAAAACTAACCCTAAAACCCTAAAACTAACCCTAACCACACCCCTAACACGAACCCTACCCCTTAGAACAACCCTAGGCCTAACCCTAACAAAACAACGACCCTAAATCTAACCCCTAAGCCTAAAGCCTAACACTAACCTTAAGATCTTACTCTAACCATATTACTAACCCTAACACGTAACCCAAACCCTTACCCTAACCCCAACCCCAACCCCAACCCTAACCCTAACCCTAACCCTAACACCAACCGTAAGCCTAACCTTAATGCCCACCCTAACCCTAACACTCACCCTAACCCTAACCCTAACCCTAATGCTAACCCTAACACTTAACCCCTAACCCTAACCCTAACCTGAATTCTAAACCTAACCGGAAACCCAACCCGAACCCGAACCCGAACCCTAACCCTAAATGTAACCCCTAACCCTACCCTAAACCTTACCCTTAACCCCTAACCCTAACATTAACGTAACCCTAACGTCAACCCCTAACACTACCCCTAATCCCTAGCCCCTAACCCTAAAGCTAACACTAACCCTAACCCCTAACCATAACACTAACCCCTAACCCCTAACACTAACACTAACCCTAACCACTAACCCTAACCCTAAACACTAACTCTAACCCTAATCCCTAACCCTAAGCCCAAACACTAACTCCAACCCTAAGCTTAACCCCAAACCCTAACCCTAACCCTAACCCAAAACCCAAACATTAAACCCGAACTCTAAACTCTAACCCTACCCCTACACCTACCCCTACCCCTAACGCTAACCCCTATCCGCTAACCCTAATCCTAACACCTAACCCTAACACTAACTCTAACCATTAACCCTAACTCTAACCATAACCCCAACCCCAACCCCAACGCCTAACCGTAAAGCTAGCCATAACCCTAACTCTAACCCCTAACCCTGACAAAAATCCTAATCCCTTACCCTAACCCCAAATGTAATTCTCACAATTATTCCATTCGAGAGATAAGCAAGCCTACATCCAAACCGTGCCATGGGTGAGATGAGGCTCCACCACTGTATCCCACGTAAAAGGCAGGGTCTCATGCCCTGGGTAAAGTGGAGTGGGGTAACGGTGATGTTCCCAGTTCCTGAGCCGCATATTCCAGATAGGGCCCTTGCCTTAACCGTAATCCCTAAAGCAATCCCTAAAGCTAAACCTAACCCTAACACCTAAAACTAGCACTAATGCTTACCATAACCCCTGAAACTAACCCTCACCCCTAATATTAACCCTAACCCTAAACCCTAACCCCTAACTCTACCACTAACCCCTAACCAAGACCGAAATACCTAACCAGTACCACTAACCCTAAAATGCTAAGACTAACCCTAACCAAAACCCTATTCCTAACCCTACCCCTTACAAAAACCCTACCCCTAACCCGAACCAAACAATGACCCTAACTCTAACCCGTAAGTCTAAACCCTAATCTTAACACTAACCTTAACGCCTTACCCTAACAATATTACTACCCTTAACCCTTAACCCTAACCCTAAATGTAACCCTAAACCCTGATCCTAATCCTAACCCTAAATCTAATTTTCACACTTCTTCCTTCCTTAGAGTTAAGGAATCCTATAATCCAGCCATGCCATGCGTGAGATGAGGCTCCGCCTGAGTCTTGCATGATAGTCAGGGTCCAAGGCCAGGGTACAATTGATTCATGTCATGGCGACCCTGCCCATCCGCCTCCCACCATAGATTAGACAGGTCCTGTGTCCATAAACTATACGCCAAATCTAAGCCCTAACACTAACCCTAACCCATAACCCTAAATCTAATCCCTTATCCTAACCCCGAACTCTAACTCTAAACCCGAATTTAACCCTAACCCTAACACTAACCCTTAAACCCTAAGACTAAACCTAACCTGAATTCTAACCCTAACCCAAATCCCAATCCGAACCCGAACCTGAACCTGAACCTGCACCCGAACCCGAACCCTAAACCTAACCCCTAACCCTAACCCTAAACCTCAATCCGAACCCCTAACCTTAACCTTAAACCTAACCCTAGACCCAAACCCTAACCCCAGCCCTAATCCCGAGACCCTAACCCTAACCCAAACACTAATCCTAAGCCCTAACCTTAAACCTAACCCATAACCCCTAACCCCTAACCCTAACCCTAAACCCTAACCATAACCCTAAACTGAAACCCTAACCCTAACACTAATCCCAAACCCTAACCCCTAAACCCAAACCCTAACACCAAACCTAGTGTAACTGCAAACATTAACCCTAACCCTAAACTTACACCTTAAACCGTAACCCTACCCCTGTCCCTACCCTACCCCTAATGGTAACCCCTAACCCCTAACCCTAATGCTAACACTAAACTTAACCCCTAAACCTAACCCTAAACCTAACCCCAACTCCAACCCCAACACCTAACCCTAACAACTGACACTAACTGTAACTCTAAACCCTAACCATAACCCTAACCCTTAACCCGTAACACTAACCCTAACCTGAATCCTAACCCTAACCCGAATCTCAATCCGACCCCAAACACGAACCTGAACCCTAACCCTAACTGTTAACCCATAAACCTAACCATAACCTCACCCCTAACCCCTAATGCTAACCTTCACACTAACTCTAACCACAAACACTAACGCTAGCCCTAATCCCTAGCCCCTAACCCTAAATTAAACCCTAACCCTAAGCCTTAGCCTTAAACCTCACCCATAACACATAACCCTAAGCCTAATGCTAACGCCTAACACTAAACCTAACCCTAAGTTAAACACTAACACTAACCTTAATACCTATCTTTAACCCTTAAGCACAAACCCTAACACCAACCCTAAGGCTAACCCCAAACCCTAAGCCTAACCCTACCCCCAACTGTAACCCTAACCCTAACCCTATCCCAAACCTTAACCATAACCCTAAACCCAACCCTACACCTAACACTAACCCTAACACCTAACTTTAACCACTAAACCTAAACCCTATCCCCAACCCTAATCCTAACTGTATCCCTAAACCTAACCCATAACCACAGCCCCTAACCCTAAACCTAACCCCTGACACTAACCCTAACTCTAAACCCTAACCCTAACCCTAACCCTAATCCCAACCATAATCCCTAAACCTAAACTAAGCCTCACCCCTAACCCCTAACCCTAACCTTAACCCTAACCTTAACCCCAAACACTAACCGTAGCCCTAATGCCTAGCCCCTAACTCTAACCCCTAAACATAACACTAACCCCTAACCCCTAACCCTAACCCCTAACCATAACCATAAACCCTAACGCTAATGCTAAGCCCTAACCCTAAGCCCTAATCCCAAACCCTAACCATAACCATAAACGCTAAACTTGAACCCTAACCCTAAACCTTAACCCTATACCTAACCCGTCCCCTACCCCTAACGCTAACCCCTAACCCCTAACCGTAACCCTAACACTAACTGTAACCCCTAATCCTAACCCCAACGCCAACCCGAACCCCTACTCTAAACCTAATCCTAACACTAACTCTAACCCCTAACCATAAAGAAAATCCGAATCCGTTACCCAAACCCCAAATGTCATTCTCACAATTCTTCCATTCACAGAGATAAGCAAGCCTACAACCAAACCATGCCATGTGTGAGATGAGGCTGTGCTCCGGTATCCCAGGTGTGAGGCAGGGTCCCATGCCCTGTGTGCAATGGAGTAGGCTGCTGGTGATGTTCCAAGTCCCAATCCTGCATAGAACAGAGAGGGCAAATGCCTTAACCTTAATCCCTAACTCTATCCCCTAACCCTAATCCCAAGGAAAACACCTCAACCTAAACCTAATGCTAACCCTAACACTTAAACCTAAGCCTAAGCAGAACGCTAACCCCGCAACCTAACCCTCACCCCTAAACCTAATCCCCTAGCACCAAACACAAATCCCTAACAGTAACAGTGACCTCTAACAATAACCGAAATACCTAACCAGTAAAACTAACCCTAAAACCCTAAAACTAACCCTACACCGTAGAGGAACCCTAGCCCTAACTCTAACAAAACGACCCTGACTCTACCCCTAAGCCTAAACACTAACACTAACCTTAAGCCCTTACTCTAAAAATATTACTAACCCTAACAATTAACCCTAACCCTAAACCTAACCGCAACGCCAACCCTAACTCCAAACCTAACACTAACTCCAAACCTAAAACTAACCCTAACCCTAACCACTAACCTTAACCCTAACCCTAACCCCTGACCTTAACCCTAACCCTAAGCCCTAACCCTAACCCTAACACTTACCCCTAACACTAACCCTAACCTTAATCCTAACCCTAACCCGAAACCCAATCCAAACCCGAACCCGAACCTGAACCCGAACCCGAACCCTAAACCTAACCATAATTGTAACCCCTAACCCTAACCCTAAACCTCAACCCTAACTCCTAACCCTAACTTTAACCCTAACACCAATCCCGAACTCTAACATTAGCCCTAATCTCTAGGCCCTAACCCTAAGAAAACAATGACCCTAACTCTAACCCCTAAGCCTAAACCCTAAAACACTAACCTTAAGCCCTTAATCCAACCATATTATTAACCCTAACACTTAACACTAACCCTAATCTTAACGTCAACCCCAACCCTAACTCTAACCCTAACCCTACCCCTAACTCTAACCCTAACCCCTAACACTAACACTAATCTCTGACCCTAACCCTGAACCTAAACACTAACCCTTACCCTAACTCTAACCTGAATCCTAACACTAATCCTAAACCCAACCAGAATCAGAACCGAAACCCAAACCCGAACCCTAACTGTAACTGCTAAACCTAACCCTAACCTCAACCCTAACCTCTAATGCTAATCTAAACACTAACTCAAACCCCAAGCCCTACACTAGCCCTAATGCCTAGCCCCTAACCTAAACCAAGCCCTAACCCTAATCCCTAAACTTAACCCTAACCCACACCCCTAACCCTAAACCTGTCCCCTAACCCTAACCCTAACTCCTGACCCTAATCCTAACCCTAAACCCTAACCCTAACACTAACCCTAACCCTAACCCTTAACCCCTACCACTAACACTAACCTGAATCCTAAACCTAACCCGAATCCCAATATGAACCCGAACATGAACCCTAACGCTAATGCTAACCATAAGCCCTACCCTAACCCTAAACCTCACCCCTAACCCCAAACCCATCCTTAAACCTAAACCTAAACCAAAATCCTAACCCCAGCGCTAATCCTGAGACCCTAAGCCTAAACCAACTCCTAACCCTAAACCTAACCCTAAACCCCTAACACTAACCCTAACCTGAATCCTAACCCTAACCTGAATCTCAATCCGAACCCGAACCCGACCCTGAACCCGAACCCTAACCGTAACCCCTAAATCTAAGCCTAAACCTCACCCCTAAACCCTAATGCTATGCTTAACGCTAACTCTACCCCAAACCCTAACACTAGTGCTAAGCACTAGCCCCTAACCCTAAATCAAACCCTAACTCTAACCCTAACCCCTAACCCTAACCCTAACCCCTGTCCTTAACCCCAACCCTAAATACTAACCCTGACCCTAACCCTAACACTAACCCTTAAACCCGAAGACTAAACCTAACCTGAATCCTAACCCTAACCCAAATCCCAACCCGAACCCGAACCCGAACCTGAACCGGAACCGGAAACCGAACCCTAAACCTAACCCTAAATGTAACCCCTAACCATAACACTAAACCTCACCCCTAACCCCTAACCTTAACCTTAAACCTAAACCTAACGCCAAACCCTAACCCCAGCCCTAATCCCGAGACCCTAACCCTAAACCAAACACTAACCCTAAGACCTAACCTTAAATCTAACCCATAATCCCTAACCCCAAACCCTAACCCTACACCCTAACCCTAACACTAACCCTAAAGTTAATCCCTAACCCTAACCCTAATCCAGAACCCTAACCCCTAAACCCAAACCCTAACACCAAACCTAGCATAACTGCAAACCCTAACCCTAACCCTAAACTTACACCTTAAACCCTAACCCTAAACCCTAACCCTACCCCTGACCCTAACCCTACCCCTAACTGTAACCCCTAACCCCTAACCCTAATGCTAACACTAACCTTAACCCCTAAACCTAACCCTCACCCTAATCCCAACCCCAACCCCAACACCTAACCCTAACAACTGTCCCTAACTGTAACTCTAAACCCTAACCATACCCCTAACCCTTAACCCCTAACACTAACACTACCTGAATCCTAACCCTAACCCGAATCTCAATCCAAACCCAAACCCGAACTTGAACCTTAACCCGAACCCTAACCCTAACCCTAACAGTTAACCCATAAACCTAACCTGAACCTCATCCCTAACCCCTAATGCTAACCTTAACATTAACTCTAACCCCAAACCCTAACGCTAGACCTAATCCCTAGCCCCTAACCATAAATCAAACCCTAACCCTAAGCCCTAAACTTAATCCTAACCCATAATCCCTAACCCTAATCCTAACGCTCACCCTTAACACTAACCCTAACCCTAACCTTAAACCCTAACACTAACCTTAATCCCTATCCTTAACCCTTAAGCCAAAACCCTAACAATAACCCTAAGCCTAATCCCAAACACTAACCCTAACCCTAACCCCAACCTTAACCCTACCCCCAACTGTAACCCTAACACTAACCCTATCCCCAAACTTAACCCTAACACTAACCCCAACCCTACACCTATCCCTAACCCTAATGCCTAACTCCAACCCCTAAACCTAAACCCTAACCCCAACCCTAATCCTAACCGCATCCCTAAACCAAACCCCTAACCACAACCCCTAACCTAAACCTAACCCGTGACACTAACCCTAACCCTAAACCCTAACTCTAACCCTAATCCCAACTGTAAACCCTAAATCTAAGCTAAGCCTCACCCCTAAACCCTAAGCCTAACATTAAACCTAACACTAACCCCAAACGCTAACCGTAGCCCTAATGCCTAGCCCCTAACCCTAACCGCTAAACATAACACTAACCCCTAACCCCTAACCCTAACCCCTAACTAACCATAAACCCTAACCCTAACCCTAATCCCTAACCCTAACCCCTAATCCCAAACCCTAATCCTAACCATAAACGCTAAACTTGAACCCTAAACCTGTACCTAACCCATCCCCTACCCCTAACGCTAACCCCAAACCCCTAACCCTAACCCTAACACTAACCCTAACCCCTAATCCTAACCCCAACCCCAACCCCAACCCCTATTCTAAACCTAACCCTAACCCTAGCTCTAACCGCTAACCCTAAAGAAAATCCGAATCCCTTACCCGAACCCCAAATGTCATTCTCACAATTCTTCCATTCGCAGAGATAAGCAAGCCTACAACCAAGCCATGCCATGTGTGAGATGAGGCTGTGCTCCGGTATCCCATGTGAGAGGCAGGGTCCCATGCCTTGGGTGCAATGGAGTAGGCTCCAAGACCCAATCCTGCATAGAACTGAGAGGGCAAATGCCTTAACCCTAATCCCTAACTCTATCCCCTAACCCTAATCCCAAGGATAACACCTCAACCTAAACCTAATGCTAACCCTAACACTTAAACCTAAGCCTAAGCAGAATGCTAACCCCGCAACCTAACCCTCACCCCTAAACCTAATCCTAGCACCAAACACAAACCCCTAACAGTAACAGTGACCTCTAACAAAAGCCGAAATACCTAACCAGTAAAACTAACCCTAAAACCCTAAAACTAACCCTACAACGTAGAACAACCCTAGCCCTAACCCTAACAAAACGACCCTGACTCTACCCTTAAGCCTAAACAGTGAAAATAACCTTAAGCCCTTACTCTAAAAATATTACTAACCCTAACAATTAACCCTAACACTCACCCTAACCGCAACGCCAACCCTAACTCCAAACCTAACACTAACTCCAACCCTAAAACTAACCCTAACCCTAATCCCTAACCTTAACCCTAACCCGCAACCCTAACCCTAACCCTGTCCCCTCACCCTAATCCTAACTCCTGGCCCTAATCCTAACCCTAAACCCTAACCCTAACACTAATCCTAACCCTAAACCTTAACCCCTAGCACTAACTCTAACGTGAATCCTAACCCTAACCCGAATCCCAATCTGAACCCGAACCTGAACCCTAACACTAACGCTAACCATAAGCCCTAACCCTAACTCTAAACCTCACCCCGAACCCCTAACCCTACCCTTAAACCTAACCCTAAACCAAAATCCTAATCCCAGCCCTAATGCTGAGACCCTAACCCTAAACCAAATCCTAACCCTAACCCTAACCCTAAACCCCTAACACTAACCCTAACCTGAATCCTAACCCTAACCTGAATCTCAATCCAAACCCGAACCCGACCCTGAACACGAACACGAACCCGAACCCTAACTGTAACCCCTAAATCTAAGCCTAAACCTCATCCCTAACCCCTAACGCTATCCTTAATCCTAACTCTACCCCAAACCCTAATGCTAGCACTAAGCACTAGCCCCTAACCCTAAATCAAACCCTAACCCTAACCCTGACACCTAACCCTAACCCCTGTCCTTAACCCCAAACCTAAATCCTAACCCTGACCCTAACCCTAACACTAACTCTTAAACCCTAAGAATAACCTAACCTGAATCCTAACCCAAATCCAAATCCCAATCCGAACCCGAACCCGAACCCGAACCTGAACCGGAACCGGAACCCGAACCCTAAACCTAACCCTAAATGTAAACCCTAACCCTAACCCTAAGCCTCACCCCTAACCCCTAACCTTAACATTAAACCTAACCCTAACCACAAACCCTAACCTCATCCCTAATCCCGAGACCCTAACACTAAACCAAACACTAATCCTAAGCCATAACCTTAAACCTAACCCATAACCCCTAACTCATAACCCTAACCCTAAGCCCTAACCCTAACGTTAACCCTAAACTTAATCCCTAACCCTAACCCTAATCCCGAACCCTAACCGCTAAGCCCAAACCCTAACACCAAACCTAGCCTAACCGCAAACCCTAACACTAACCCTAAACTTACACCTTAAAACCTAACCTAAACCCTAACCCGACCCCTGACCCTAACCCTACCCCTAATGGTAACCCCTAACCCCTAACTCTAATGTTAACACTAACCTTAACCCCTAACCTAACCCTAAGCCTAACCCCAACCCCAACCCCAACGCCTAACACTAACAACTGACCCTAACTGTAACTCTAAACCCTAACCATAACCCTAACCCTAACCCCTAACACTAACCCTAAACTGAATCCTAACCCTAACCCGAATCCCAATCTGAACCCGAACCCGAACCTGAACCCAAACCCGAAACTAAACCCTAACCCTAGCCCTAACCCTACCCCAACCATAACCCTAAGGCTAACCCTGTCCTCAACCCTAACCCTAACCCCAATGCTAACCCTAAGCCTAACACTAAACCTCACCCCTAACTTCTAACACTAACCTTAACCCTAACCCTAACTCCAAACCATAACCTAATGTCTAGCCCCTAACCCTAAACCTAACCCTAACCCTAAGCACTAAACGTAACACTAACACCTGAACCCTAACCCTAACCCTAACACCAACACAAATCCCTAACACTAACCCTAAACATTAAGCCTATCCCGAAAACTTAACCCTAACACCTAAACCCAAAACTACCCCAACCCTAAACACTAACCTTAAACCCTAAACCTAAACTCTAACAATATACCTAACCTGTCCACAGCGCCTAATGCTAACCCCTAAACCCTAACCCTAACCCTAAGCCGTAACCCTAACA
>JAQIFY010000540.1:0-20125 GCA_028533085.1 Varecia variegata | reverse complement strand
TCAACCTAACCCTCACCCTTAATATTAACCCTAACCCCAAATCCTAACATGTAACTCTAACACTAACCCCTAACCAATACCGAAATACCTAACCAGTACCACTAACCCTACAACGCTAAGCCTAACCCTAACTACAACCCTAATCCTAACCCTAACCCTTACAACAACCCTAACCCGAATCAATCAACAACCCTAACTCTAAAACTTAAGTCTAAACCCTAACCTTAATGCTAACCTTAACACCTTACACTAACAATATTACACCCTTAACCCTTAACCCTAACCCTACATCTAACCCTAAACCCTAAACCTAATCCTAACCCTAAATCTAATTCTCACACTTCTTCCATACTTAGAGTTAAGGAATCCTACAATCCAGCCATGCCACGCGTGAGATGAGGCTCCACCTGAGTCCTGCGTGACAGTCAGAGTCCAAGGCCCAGGGTACAATGGATGGATGTCACAGAGACCGTGCATGCCCGCCACCCTCCATAGATTAGACAGCTCCTGTGCCCTTAAACTACACGCTAAACCTAAGCCCTAACACTAACCCTAACCCCGAACCCTAAACCTAACCCCTTACCCTAACCCCCAACTCTCACTCTAAACCCGAATTTAACCCTAACCGGTAACGCTAATCCTAATCCCTAACTGTAACCCAAAACCCCAACCAAAATACAGACTCCTTATTCTTCCCCAAATGTAATTCTCACACTTCTTCCCTTCGCAGAGATAAGCAAGCCTACATCCAACCCATGCAATGCGTGAGATGAGGCTATACCCCTGTATCCCACAAAAGGGACAGGGTCCTATGCCCTGGGTAAAATGGAGTGGGGTCACGGTGATGTTCCCAGTTCCTGACCCGCGTAGATCATTTAGGGCCCATGCCTTAACCATGATCCCTAACCACAACCCCTAAACCTAACCCTAAATCTAACACCTAACCATAACCGTAATACTAACCCTAAACCCTCAAACTAATCCTCATCTCTAACCCTAACCCTAAGGCCAACCGCTAACACCTAACTTAACACGAATCCCTAACCGTAATAACTAAACCCTAAAACTAACCCTTAAATGCTAATACTAACCCTAACCCTAAGAACAACCCTAAACCTTACAACAATGCTAGCCCTAACATTAACCATCAATGACCCCAATCCTAAACCCTAAGCCCTAACCCTAACACTAAACTTAACCCCTAACCCTAACCATAATCCTAACCCTAACACTTAACCCTAATGCTAAACCTAACCCTAATCCTAACCCTAAATCTAATTCTCACAGTTCTTCCATTCTCAGAGTTAAGCAATGCTACAATCCTTCCATGCCATGCGTGAGATGAGGCTCCCCGTGAGTCCTGCATGACAGTCGGGGCCCAGGACCCAGTGTAGGATGGAGTGATGTCACGGTGACCCTGCCTGACACCCTGTCACCATAGATTAGACAGGCCCTGTGCCCTTAAACTAATCACTAAATCTAAGCCCTAATACTAACCCTAAACCTAACCCCTTACTCTAACGCCAAACACTAACTCTAAACCCTAATATTAATCCTAACCCCTAACCTTAAAACTAACCCAAAAACCTAATCATACTCTCTAAACCTAAAACCCAACCCTAACCCTGACTATAATCCTAACCCTTTACCTTTAACCTAAATGTAATTCTCACACTCTTCTATTCGCAGAGATAAGCAAGCTTAAAACCAACCCATGCCATGCCTGAGATGAGGCTTCGCCCCTGTGTCCCAGGTCAGAGGCAGGGTCCCATGCCCTGGGTACAATGGAGGGGGGTCCCGGCAAAGCTCCAAGTCCCAACCCTGCATAGAGCAGATAGGACCTGTGCCGTAACCCTAATTCCTAACTCTAACCCCTAACCCTGAAACCAAGGATAACACCTCAACCTAACTCTAATGCTAACCCTAACCCTTAAACTTAACCCTAAGACCTCAACCTAACCCTCACAGCTAACACGATCCCTAACCCGAACCCCTAACCCCTAACAACACTAACCGCTAACAATAACCATAATACCTAAACCCTAAAACTAGCCCTAAATATCTAACACTAACCTTAACACTAAGCAAAACCCTAACCCTAACCCTACCCCTTAGAACAACCCTAGCCCTAACCCTAACAACGAGCCCCAACCCTAAACCATACCCCTAAGCCCTAACCCTGAAATTAACCTTAAGCCCTAACCCTAACCGTAATCCTAACCCTAACCCTTAAACATAACCCTAACATAACCCTAATCCTAAATCTAATTTTCACTGTTATTCCATTCTCAGAGTTAAGCAAGCCTACATTCCTCCCATGCCATACGTGAGATGAGGCTAGGCTCAGTCCTGCATGACAGTCAGACCCAGGGCCCAGGGTACGATGGAGTGGTGTCAGAGCGACCTTTCCACCCTCTCTCGCCATAGATAGGAGCGGTCCTGTGCCCTTAAACTAACCGCTAAATCTAAGCTGTTATAATAGCCCTAGCAAATAACCATAAATCGAACCCCTGAACCTAACCCCCAACACTAACTCTAAATGCTAACCTTAAAGTTACCCACTACCCTTAAAACTAACCCCTAAATCTAACCTTATGCCCTAACCCTAAAACCGAACCCTAACCATGATCTTAACCCCATTGCCTTACCCTAAATGTAATTCTCATACCTCTTCCATTCGCAGAGATAAGCAAGACTGAAAACAACCCATGCCATGCCTGAGATGAGGCTGTGCTCCATTATCCCAGGTGAGAAGCAGGGTCCCATGCCCTGGGTACAATGGAGTGGGCTCCCGGTGATGCTCCAAGTCCCAGCCCTGCATAAAACAGAGAGGGAAAATGCCTTAACCCTAATCCATAACTCTATCACCTAACCCTAATCCCAAGGATAACACCTCAATCTAAACCTAATGCTAACCCTAACCCCTAAACCAAAACCTTAGCTGAAGGCTAACTCCTCAACCTAACCCTTACCCCTATACCTAATCCTAGCCCCAAACACAAACCCCTAACTGTAACAGTGACCTCTAACAAACATCAAAATACCTAACCAGAAAAACTAACCCTAAAATGCCAAAACTAATTCTAACCACAACCTTAACACTAACCCTACCCCTTAGAACAACCCTAGCCCTAACCCTAACAAAACAATGACCCTAACTGTAACCCCTAAGCCTAAACCCTAACACTACCCTTAAGACACTACTCTAAACTTATTACTAACTCTAACACTTAACCCTAACGCTAACGCTAACCCCAACTCCCCTAACCCTAACCCTAACTGTAACCCCTAAGCCTAACCCTAACCTCAACCCTATCCCCTAATGCTAACCTTAACCCTAACTCTAACCCCAAACCGTAATGCTAGCCCTTATCTGTAGCCCCTAACAATAAGCCCTAAACTTAACCCTAACTGATAAACCCTAACCCTAACCCTAAACCTTAACACTAACCCAACTGTAACCCGATCTTTAAATCCTAATCCTAACCCTAATCCCTATTCTTAAAACCTAAGCCAAAATCCTAACAGCAAAGCTAAGCCTAACCCCAACCCTAACCCTAGCCCTAAACCCAAAGCTTACACCCTAACCCTAAACCCTAACTCTACCCCTGACCCTACCCCTACTACTGACCCCTAATGGGGTCATTAGTAATGCTGACCCCTAACCCCTAACCCTAATCCTAACCCTAACCCCCTAACCCTAACCCTAAACCCTAACCCAAACCCTAACCCATACCCTGGGCATTGTCCCCTGCCTGTCATGCAGTAAACAGGGGCAGAGCCTCATCTCATGCATGGTATTGGTTAGGGTTAGGGTTAGGGTTAGGTTTGTTGTTAGCGTTTTAGGGTTAGGTTTAGGGTTTAGATATTACGGCTATGGTTAGGGGTTAGTGTTAAATTAGGTGTTAGGGGTTCGGGTTAGGATGAGGGTTAGGGATGAGGGTTAGGTTGAAGGTTTAGGGTTAGCATTACAGTTAGGATTAGGGTTAGGTTTAGGCGTTGTGGTTAGGGATTAGGGTTAAGGAATGGGCCCTGTCTGCTCTCTGCGGGTCAGGAACTGGGACCATCATCGTGACCCCACTCCATTGTACCCAGGGCATAGGGCCCTGTCTCTTACGTGGGACACAGAGGTGCAGCCTCATTTGAGGTATGGCATAGGTTGGTTTTTGGCCTGCTTATCTCTGCAAATGGAAGAAGTGTGAGAATTACTTTTAGGGTAAGGTTAAGGGTTTAGGATTATGGTTAGTGTTAGGTCTTAGGATTAGGTTTACGGGTTAAGGTTAGGGTTAGGGGTTAGGGATAAGTTTAGGGTTTAGACTTAGTGATGGGGGTTAGGGTAAGCTGTTAGGTTAGGGTTGGTGGTTAGGGTTGGTATTAGGGCTTAGATGGATTGGTTACTTTAAGGGAACAGTACCTGTGTAATCTGTGGTGAATGGGGGCGTGCAGGGTGGCTGTGACATCACTTAATCGTACCCTGGGCCTTGGGCCCTGACTGTCACGCAGGACTCAGGCAGAGCCTCATCACATCCATGGCATGTCCGTATTGTAGGATTCCTTAACTCTGAGAATGAAAGAAGTGTGAGAATTAGATTTAGGGTTAGGATTAGGGTTAGGGTTTCAGGTTAGGGTTACGGATTAGGGGTAGCAACATTTAGGGTAAGGGGTTAAGGTTAGTGTTAGGGTTAGGGTATAAGCTTAGGGGTTAGAGTCAGAGCAGTTGGTTAGGGTTACGGATAGCATTGTTTTAAGGGCTGGGGTTAGTGTCAGGGATGTGGTTAGAATTAGGGTTAGTGTTTTAGGGTTAGTGTTACTGGTCGTGTATTTTGGTTTTTCTGAGGGGTTAGTGTTAGAGTTAGGGGTTAGTGTTTGGGGTTAGGGTTATGGTTAGTTGTGAGTGTTAGGTTGATGGGTTAGGGTTAAGTTTAGGGTTAGGTTGAGGGTTCAGGGTTAAGCCTTACGGTTATGGTTAGGTGTTAGGTGTAGGGTTAGGTTTAGGGGTTGTGGTTAGGGATCATGGTTAAGGCACGGGCCCTAAATGATCTACGCTTGTTAGGAACTGGGAACATCACCGTGACCCCACTCCATTTTACCCAGGGCATGGGACTCTGTCTCTTATGAGGGATACAGGGGTGGAACCTCATCTCACGCCTTGGATGGGTTGGTTGTAGGCTTGCTTATCCCGCGAACGGAAGAAGTGTGAGAATTACATTTGGGGTAAAGGTAAAGGGTTAGGATTATGGTTAGGGTTAGGGTTGGGTTTTAGGGTTAGGGAATATGATTAGGTTTGGGGGTTAGTTTTAAGGTCAGGGGTTAGGATTAATGTTAGGGTTTAGAGTTAGTGTTGGGGGTTAAAGTACGGGGTTAGGTTTAGTGTTAGTGTCAGGGTTTAGATTTCGTGGTTAGTTTAAGGGCACAGGGCCTATCTAATCTATGGTGACAGGGGGTCCGGCAGGGTCGCCGTGACATCTCTCCATCCATTTGGGGTTAGAGTAAGGGATTAGGATTTTTGTCAGGGTTAGGGGATAGAGTTAGGGTTAGGGTTAGGGCTTGGGGTTGGGGTTAGGTTTAGGGTTAGGACTAGGGGTTAGGGGTTAGCGTTAGGGATAGGTGTAGGGTTAGTGTTTAGGGTTAGGGATTAAGGTTTGGGTTTACGGTTAGGGTTAGGGTTAGAATTAGGTTTAGGTTTAGGGTTTAGGGTTAGGATTAGGGTTAGGTTTAGGGTTTAGGCTTAGGGTTAGGTTTAGGGGTTAGGTTTAGGGTTAGGGGCTAAGGATTAGAGCTAGGGTTTGGGTTTCGGTTTAGGGTTAGTTTTAGGGTTAGGGTTAGGGGTTAGTGGTGACCTTTAGGGTTAGGTTTAGGGGTTACGGTTAGGGTTAGGGTTAGGGCTCGGGTTTGGATGCTGGTTCTGTTTCTGGTTGGGTTTCGGGTTAGGATTAGGATTCAGGTTAGGGTTAGGGTTAGGGTTTAGGATTAGGGTTTAGGGTTAGGGTTAGGGTCAGGGGTTAGGGTTAGTTTTAGGGCTTAAGGTTAGAGTTACAGGTTAGTGTTAGGGTTAGGGTTACGGTTGGGGTTAGAGTTAGGGTTCGGGTTCGGGTTTGGATTGGGTTTTGGGTTAGGGTTAGTATTCAGATTAGAGTTAGTGTTAGGTGTTAAGTCTTAGGGTTAAGGTTAGGGTTAGGGTTTAGGGTTAGGATCAGGGTTGGAGTTAGTGTTAGATTTGGAGTTAGGGTTGGGGTTGGGGTTACGGGTAGGGTTAGGGTTAAGTGTTAGGGTTAGTAATATGGTTAGAGTAAGGGCTTTGGTTAGTGTTAGATTTTAGCCTTAGGGGTTACAGTTAGGGTCGTTTTGTTAGGGTTAGTGCTAGGGTTGTTCTAAGGTGTATGGTTAGTTTTAGGGTTTTAGGGTTAGTTTTCCTGGTTAGGTATTCTGTTTTTTGTTAGAGGTCACTGTTACAATTAGGGGTTTGTGTTTGGTGCTAGGGTTAGGTTTTGGGGTGAGGGTTAGGTTGAGGGGTTAGCGTTCAGCTTAGGCTTAGGTTTAAGTGCTAGGGTTAGCATTAGGTTTAGGTTGAGGTGTTATCCTGGGGATTAGGGTTAGGGGATAGAGTTAGGGATTAGGGTTAAGGCATTTGCCCTCTCTGTTCTATGCAGGGTTGGGACATGGAACGTCACCAGGAGCCTACTCCATTGTACCCAGGGCATGGGAGCCTGCCTCTCACCTGGGATACTGGAGCACAGCCTCATCTCGTGCATGGCACGGTTTGGTTGTAGGCTTGCTTGTCTCTGCGAATGGGAGAATTGTGAGAATTACATTTGGGGTTAGGGTAAGGGATTCAGATTTTTGTCAGGGTTAGGGATTAAAGTTAGGGTTAGGGTTAGGTTTAGATTTCGGAGTTGGGGTTGGGGTTAGCGTTAGGGTTAGGGTTAGGGGTTAGGGTTAGTGTTGGGGTTACGGTTTAGGGTTAGGGTTAGGGGTTAGGGGTTAGTGTTAGGCGTTGTGGACGGGTTAGGTATATTGTTAGGGTTTAGGTTTAGGGTTTAAGGTTAGTGTTTAGGGTTAGGGTTAGGGTTTGGGCTTAGGCGTTAGGGTTAGGGATTAGGGATACGGTTAGGGTTTAGGGTTAGGGTTGGGGTTAGGGTTAGGGTTAGGGGTTAGGTGTTAGTGTTACATTTATTGGTTAGGGTTAGGGTTAGGTTTAGGGTTAGCGGCTAGGCATTAGGGCTACGGTTATGGTTTGGAGTTAGGGTTAGGGTTAAGGTTAGTGTTAGGGGTTAGGGGTGAGGTTTAGTGTTAGGTTTAGGGGTTATGGTTGGTTTTAGGGTTGGGGTTTATGGTTAGGGTTAGTGTCAAGGGTTAGTGTTAGGTTTAGGGGTTGGGGTTGTTGTGAGGGTTAGGATTAGGGTTAGCATTGGGGTTAGGGTTAGGGTTAGGTTTGAGGACAGGGTTAGGGTTAGGGTTATGGTTGGGGGTAGGGTAGGGCTAGGGTTAGGGTTAGGGTTGGGGTTAGGATTAGGGTTAGGGTTAGGGTTAGCTTTGGATTTAGGGTTAGGGTTAAGGTTGGGATTAGGTGTAGGGTTAGGGTTAGGGTTGGGGGTGGTGTTGGGGTAAGGTTAGGGTTAAGGGTTAAGGGTAGTAATATTGTTAGGGTAAGACATTAAGGTTAGGGTTTAGACTTAGGGGTTAGGGTTAGGGTCTTTGTTTTGTTCGGGATGGGTTAGGGGTGTTGTAAGGGGTAGGGTCAGTATTAAGGTTGTGGTTAGGGTTAGGCTTAGTGTTTTAGGGTTAGTGGTACTGGTTAAGTATTTCAGTTTTGGTTAGGAGTTAGTGTTAGAGATAGGGGTTAGGATTTGGAGTTAGGGTTAATATTAGGGGTGAGGGTTAGGTTGAGGGGTTAGGGTAACCAGTAGTGTCAGTTTAGGTGTTATGCTTATGTTAAGTTTAAGGGTTGTTTTTAGGGATTATGGTTAAGGCAAGGGCCCTATCTGGAATAAGCGTCTCAGGAACTGGGAGCATCACCGTGACCTCACTCCACTGTACCCTGGGCAGGGGACCCTGCCTCTTATGTGGGATAGAGGGGCGGAGCCTCATCTCACTCATAGCATGGTTTGATTGTAGGTTTTCTTATCTATGTGAATGGAATTATTGTGAGAATTACATTTGGGGTTAGGATAAGGGATTATTGTTTTTGTCAGGGTTAGGGGTTAGAGTTAGGGTTAGGGTTAGGTTTAGGGTTAGGTGTTGGAATTGGGGTTGGGGTTGGGTTTGGGGTTAGGGATTAGCGTTATGGGTATGGTTTAGGGTTAGGCTTAGGTTTAGGGTTAGCAGTTAGGGTTAAGTTTAGGGTGAGGGGTTAGGGTTAGCGTTAGGTTTAGGGGTTAGGGTTAGTATTAGGCTTAGGGTTAGGGGCTAGGTATTAGGGCTGGGGTTAGGGTTTTGGGTTAGGGTTACGGTTAAGGTTAGGGTTAGGGGTTAGGTGTGAGGTTTAGCGTTAGGGTTAGGGGTTACGGTTAGGGTTAGAGTTCGGGTTCGGGTTTGGGTTCACGTTTGGGTTCGGGTTGGGTTTTGGGTTAGTGTTAGGATTCAGGTTAGGGCTAGGGTTAGGGGTTAAGGGTTAGGGTTAGGGTTAGGGTTCGGGATTAGGGTTAGGGTCAGGGGTTACGGTGAGGCTTAGGGTTTAGGGTTAGGATTAGGGTTAGGGCTTAAGGTTAGGGTTAGGGTTGTGGTTGGGTGTCAGGGTTAGGGTTGGTGTTATGGTTAGAGTTAGGGTTAAGGTTGGGGTGGGGTTAGGGTTATGTTTTAGAGTTAATAATATTATTAGAGTAAGGGCTTAAGGTTAGTGTTAGGGTTTAGGCTTAGGGGTTAGAGTTAGGGTCGTTGTTTTGTTAGGTTTAGGGCTAGGGTTGTTCTAAGAGGTAGGGTTAGTGTTAGGTTTCTGGTTAGGGCTTGTTTTAGCGTTTTAGGGTTAGTTTTACTGGTTAGATACTTCGGTTTTTGTTAGAGGTCACTGTTAGAGTTAGGAGTTTGTGTTTGGGGCTAGGATGAGGTTTAGGGGTGAGGGTTAGGTTGAGGGCTTAGCGTTCAGCTTAGGCTTAGGTTTAGGTGTTGGGCTAGCATTAGATTTAGGTTGAGGTGTTATCCTTGAGATTAGGGTTAGGGGATAGAATTAGGGATTAGGGTTCAGGCATTTGCCCTCTCTGTTCTCTGCAGTGTTGGGATTTGGGGCATCACCGGGAGCCCAGTCCATTGTACTCACGGCATGGGACCCTGCCTCTCACCTAGGATACAGGAGCACAGCCTCATGTCACTCATGGCATGGTTTGGATGTTACGGTTAGGGATTAGGTTTACTGTTAGGATTTATGGTTAAATTCTAGTTTAGAGTTAGAGTTGGTGGTTAGGGTAAGTGGTTAGGTTTAGGGTTAAGAGTTAGGATTAGTGTTAGGGCTTAAGTTTAGTGTTTAGTTTAAGGACACAGGACCTGTCTAATCTATGGTGGGAGGCAGGCGGGCAGGGTCGCCATGACATCAATCCATTGTACCCTGGGCCTTGGACCCATACTGTCACGCAGGACTCAGGCAGAGCCTCATCTCACGCGTGGCATGACTGTGTTGTAGGATTCTTTAACTCTAAGGATGGAAGCAATGTTAGAATTAGATTTAGGGTTAGGATTAGGGTTAGGGTTTTAGGGTTAGATGTAGGGTTAGGGTTAAGGGTTAAGGGTAGTAATATTGTTAGGGTAAGGGGTTAAGGTTAGTGTTAAGGTTAGGGTTTAGACTTAGGGTTTAGAGTTAGGGTCGTTGTTTGTTTCGGGATGGGGGTAGGGTTGTTGTAAGGGGTAGGGTTAGGATTAGGGTTGTGGTTAGGTTAGGCTTAGCATTGTAGGGTTAGTGGTACTGGTTAGGTATTTCGGTTTTGCTTAAGGGTTATTGTTAGAGTTAGGAGTTAGGCTTAATATTAGGGGTGAGGGTTAGGTTGAGGGATAGGGTAAGCATTAGTGTTAGTTTTAGGTGTTAGGGTTAGGGTTAGGTTTAGGGGTTGTTGTTAGGGATTACGGTTAAGGCAAAGGCTGTATCTGGAATATGCGGCTCAGGAACTGGGAACATCACCGTGACCCAACTCCACTGTACCCAGGTCATGGGACCCTGCCTCTTATGTGGGCTACAGCGGTGGAGCCTCATCTCACTCATGGCATGGTTTGGTTGTAGGCTTTCTTATCACTGCGAATGGAAGAATTGTGAGAATTACATTTGGGGTTAGGGTAAAGGATTAGGATTTTTGTCATGGTTAGGGGATAGTGTTAGGGTTAGGTTTAGGGTTAGGGTTTGGGTTTGGTTTTGGGGTTAGTGTTAAGGGTTAGTGTTACTGTTAGGGTTAGGGGTTAGGGGTTAGCGATAGGGGTAGGGGTAGGGCTAGGGGTAGGGTTAGAGTTTAGGGTTAGGGTTTAATGTTTGGGTTTAGGGTCAGGGTTAGTGTTTCAGGTTAGGGTTAGGATTGGTGTTAGGGTTTCGGCTTAGGGGTTAGGGTTAGGCATTAGGGTTAGGGTTAGTCTTTTGGGTTAGGATTAGGGTTAGGGTTATAGTTTAGGGTTAGGGTTAGTATTAGTGCTTAGGGGTTAAGGTTAGGGTTAGGGTTAGGGGTTTGGGTTAGGGTTAGGTTTCGGGTTAGGTTCTAGGGATTAGGTCTAGGGTTAAGGTTTGGGGTTAGGGTTAGTTTTTAGGGTAGGTTTAGGGGTTAGGGGTGAGGTTTAGTGGTTACGTTTAGGGTTAGGGTTAGGGTTCGGGTTCGGGTTTGGATTCAGGTTCGGGTTCAGGTTCAGATTGGGTTTCAGGTTAGGGTTAGGGTTCAGGTTAGGGTTAGTGTTAGGTGTTAAGTGTTGCGGTTAGTAATATGGTTAGAGTAAGGGCTTAAGGTTAGTGTGAGGGTTTAGGCTTAGGGGCTAGAGTTAGGGTGGTTGTTTTGTTAGGGTTAGGGCTAGGGTTTTTCTAAGGGGTAGGGTTAGGGTTAGTGTTGAGGTTAGGGTTAGTTTTAGCCTTTTAGCGTTAGTTTTACTGGTTAGCTATTTCAGTTTTGTTAGAGGTCACTGTTAAAGTTAGGGGTTTGTGTTTGGGTCTAGGATTAGGTTTCGGTGTGAGGGTTAAGTTGAAGGGTTAGCGTTCAGCTTAGGCTTAGGTTTAGGTGTTAGGGTTAGCATTAGGTTTAGGTTGAGGTGTTATCCTTGGGATTAGGTTAAGGAGATAGAGTTAGGGACCAGGGTTACGGCATTTGCCCTCTCTGTTCTATGCAGGGTTGGGAATTGGAGCATCACTGGGAGCATTCCCAGGGCATGGGACCCTGCCTCTCACCTGGGATATGGGAGCACAGCCTCATCTCACCCATGGCATTGTTTGATTGTGGGCTTGCTTATCTCTGTGAATGGAAGAATTGTAAGAATTACATTTCGGGTAATGGTACAGGATTAGGATTTTTGTCAGGGTTAGGAGTTAGAGTTAGGGTTTGGGTTAGGTTTAGTGTTAGGGGTTGGGTTTGGCGTTGTGGTGGGGGTTAGGCTTAGCATTAGGGTTAGGGGTTAGTGTTAGTTTTAGGGTTAGGGGTTAGGGTTAGGGTTTATGGTTAGGGGTTAGCGGTGGGGTAGGGGTAGTGTTAGGGGTAGGGTTACGGTTAGGGTTTAAGATTAGGGTTAGTGTTAGGGGTTAGGAGTTAGCGTTATGGGTGGGGTAGGGTTAGGGGTAGGGTTAGGGTTTAGGGTTCGGGTTTAATGTTTGGGTTTAGGGTTAGGGTTAGGGTTTGGGCCTTAGGGTTGGTGTTAGGGTTTGGGTTTAGGGGTTAGGGTTAGGAATTAGGGTTAGGGTTAGTGTTTATGGTTAGGTTTTAGGGTTAGGATTAATGGTTAGGGTTAGTGTTAGGCGTCAGGAGTTAGGGTTAGGGTTAGTGTTAGGCATTAGGGGTTAGGGTTAGGTTGAGGTGTTAGGGTGAGGGTTAGCTTTAGGGTTAGGGGCTGGACAAAAGGACTAGGGTTAGGGTTTGACGTTAGGATTAGGTTTAAGGTTAGGGTTAGGGGTTACGGGTAAGGTTTAGTGTAGGGTTAGGGGTTCCAGTTCGGGTTAGGGTTAGGGTTCAGGTTCGGGTTCATGTCTGGGTCAGGTTCGGGTTGTGTTTCTGGTTAGGGTTAGGATTCAGGTTAGGGTTAGGTTTAGGGGTTAAGTGTTAGAGTTAGCATTAGGGTTTAGGGTTAGGGTTAGGATTAGAGGTTAGGGTTAGGGTTAGGACTTAGGGTTAGGGTTAGGCTTGAGGGTTAGTGTTATGGTTAGGGTGGGGGTTAAGGTTAGGCTTAGGGTTGGGGTTAGGGTTAGGGTTAATGTTGGGGTTGGGGTTAGGGTTAGGGTTAGGGTTAAGTGTAAGTGTTAGTAATATGGTTAGAGTAAAAGCTTAAGGTTAGTGTTAGGCTTTAGGCTTAGGGGTTAGATTTAGGGTCATTGTTTTGTTATGGTTAGGCCTAGGGCTCTTCTAAGGGGTGGGTTCATGTTAGGGTTGTGATTAGGGTTAGTTTTAGGGATTTGGGGTTAGTTTTACTGGTTAGGTATTTCGGTTTTTTTTATTGGTCACTGTTAGAGTTAGGGGTTTGTGTGTGGGACTAGGATTAGGTTTAGAGGTGATGGTTAGGCTTAGGAGTAAGTGTTCAGCTTAGGCTTAGCTGTAGGTGTTAGGGTTAGCATTAGGTTTAGGTTGAGGTGTTAGCCTTGGGATTATGTTTAGGGGATAGAGTTACGGATTAGGGTTAAGGCATTTGCCCTATCTGTTCTACGCAGGGTTGGCACTTGGAGCATCACCAGGAGCCCACGCCATTGTACCCAGGACATGGGACCTGGCCTTTTACCTGGGATACCGGATCACAGTCTCATCTCACTCATGGCATGGCTTGGTTGTAGGCTTGCTTATGTCTGCGAATGGAAGAATTGTGAGAATTACATTTGGGGATAGGTTAAGGGATTAGGATTTTTGTCAGGGTTAGGGGTTAGAGTTAGGCTTATGGTTAGGTTTAGGGTTAGGGGATTGGCTTGGGGTTGGGGTTGGGATTGGTGTTAGGGTTAGGGTTCAGGTTAGGTGTTAGTGTTAGGTTTAGGGTTAGGGTTGGGGTTAGTGTTAGGTTTAGGGTTAGGGTTGTGTGTGGGGTTAGGGTTAGTGTTTGGGGTTGGGGTTAGGGTTAGTGTTTGGGGTTAGGGTTAGGGTTAGGGGTTAGGGTTAGGGTTAGGGGTTAGGGTTAGTGTTAGGTTTAGTGTTAGATGCTATGGATTAGGGCTAGGGTTAGGGTTTGGGGTTATGTTTAGGATTAAGGTTAGAGTTAGGTGTTAGAGGTGAGGTTTAGTGTTAGGATTAAGGGTTACAGTTAGGGATAGGGTTTGTTTTCGGGTTCGGGTTTCGGTTTAGGTTCGGGTTCAGGTTGGGTTTCTGGTTCGGGTTAGATTCAGGTTAAGGTTAGGATTAGGGGTTAATTGTTAGGGTTAGGGTGATGGTTTGGGTTTAGGGTTTGTGTTAAGGTCAGGGGTTAGGGTTAGGGTTAGGGATTAGGGTTGCAGTTAGGATTAGGGTTAGGTGTGGTTTAGGGTTAGGGTTAGGGTTGGGGTTAGGGTTAGGGTTGGGGTTGTGGTTGTGGTTGTGGTTAGTGTTAGTGTTGGGGTTATGGTTGGGGTTGGGGCTAGGGTTAGGGTTATGGTCAGGGTTAGGGTTTTGGTTATGGTTAGTGTTAGGGTTAAGTGTCAGGGTTAGCAATATGGTTAGAATAAGGGCTTAAGGTTAGTGTTAGTGTTTAGGCTTAGGGGTTATAGTTAGGGTCATTGTTTTGTGAGGTTTAGGGCTAGGGTTGTTCTAAGGTGTAGGGTTAGTATTAGGCTTGTGGTTAGAGTTACTTTTAGCGTTTTAGGTTTCATTTTAGTGGGCAGATGTTTCGGTTTTTGTTAGAGGTCACTGTTAGAGTTAGGGGCTTGTGTTTGGGGCTAGGATTAGGTTTAGTGGTGAGGGTTAGGTTGATGGTTAGCGTTCACCTTAGGCTTAGGTTTAGGTGTTAGGTTTAGCATTAGGTTTAGGTTGAGGTGTTATCCTTGGGATTAGGATTAGGGCATAGTGTTAGGGAATAGGGTTAAGGCATTTGCTTATCTGTTCTATGTGTGGCTGGGACTTGGAGCATCTCCGGGATCCCACTCCATTGTACCCAGGGCATGGAACCCTGCCTCTCACCTGGGATATCGGAGCACAGCCTCATCTCAGTCATGGAATGGGTTGGTTTTAGTCTTGCTTATCTCTGCGACTGGAAGAGGTGTGAGAATTACATTTAGGGTAAGGGAAAGGGATTAAGATTATGGTTAGGGTTAGGGTTGCGTTTTAGGTTTAGGGCATAGTGTTAGATTTAGGGGTTAGTTTTAAGGTTAGTGGTTAAGTTAAAGTTAGCATTTAGAGTTGGTGTTGGGGGTTAGGGTCAGGGTTTAGATTTATGGTTAGGTGCTAGGGTTATTGTTACGGCTTAGATTTAGCTGTTAATTAAAGGGCACAGGACTTCTCCTATCTATGGTGAGAGAGATGTCACTGCGATACCACTCCATCGTACCCTGGGCCCTGGGTCTGACAGTCTCGCAGGACTCGGCCTGGCCTTGTTTCAAGTATGGCATGGGAACAATGTAGGCTTGCTTAACTCTGAGAATGGAAGAAGTGTGAGAATTCGATTTAGGATTACGATTAGGGTTAGGTTTAGGGTTAGGTTTCGGAGTTAAGGTTAGGATTATGGTTAGGGTTAGGGCTTAAGGTTAATTTCAGGGTTAGGGCTTAGGGTTAGGGTTTAGGGTTGGGGTCATTGTTTGGTTAAGGTTAGGGATAGTGTTGTTGTAAGGGATAGGGTTAGGATTAGGGTTGTGGTTAGGGTTAGGCTCAACGTTTTACGGTTAGTGGTACTGGTTAGGTATTTCAGTTTTGGTTAGGGGTTAGTGGTAGAGTTAGGGGTTAGGGTTTGGGTTTAGGGTTAATATTAGCGGTGAGGGTTAGGTTCAGGGGTTAGCGTAAGCATTAGTGCTAGTTTTAGGTGTTAGGGTTAGGTTTAGAATTATGGGTTGTTTTAATGATTATGGTTAAGGCTCTATCTGGAATATGCAGCTCAGGAACTGGGAACATCACCGTTACCCCACTCCACTTTACCCAGGGCATGGGACCCTGCCTCTTACGTGAGATACAGCGGTGGAGCCTCATCTCACTCATGGCACGGTTTGGTTGTAGGCTTACTTATCTCTCGAATGGAAGAAGTGTGAGAATTTCATTTGGGATTAGGGTAAGAGATTAGGAATTTTGTCAGGGTTAGGGGGTAGAGTTAGGGTTAGGGTTAGGTTTAGGGTTAGGGATTGTGATCGGGGTGGGGTTAGGGTTAGGGTTAAGTTTAGTGGTTAGAGTTATTGTTAGGGTTAGGGGTTAGGATTAGGGTTAATGTTAGGGTGGGGGTTAAGGTTAGGGTTGATGTTAGGGTTTGGGATTAAGGGTTAGAGTTAGGGATTAGGGTCAGGGATAGGGTTTAGGGTTCGGGTTAGGGTTAGGGCTGGGGGTTAGTGTTAGGGTTAGTGTTAGGGATTAGGGGTTAGTGTTAGGTTTAGTGGTTATGATTAGATTTAGGGTTAGGGGCTAGGGATTAGGGGTAGAGTTAGAGTTTGATGTTAGGGTTAGTTTTAAGGTTAGGTTTAGGGTTTAAGCATAAGGGTTAGGGTTAGGGTTCAAGTTAGGGTTCACATTCCGTTTGGGTTTCGGGTTAGGGTTAGGATTCAGGTTAGGGTTGGGTAAGGGGTTAAGGGTTAGGGTTAGCATTAGGGTAAGGGTTAGCGTTTACGGTTAGGGTTAGGATTAGGGTTTAGGGTTAAGGTTAGGGTTAGGGTTGGGGTTAGGGTCTAGGGGTAGGGTTAGGGTTAAGGTTAGTGGTTAGGATTAGGGTTAGGGTTAGGGTTGGGGTTAGTGTTAGGTTTGGAGTTAGTGTTGTGGTTGGGATTAGGGTTCGGGTTAGGGTTAAGTGTTTGGGTTAGTAATATGGTTAGAGTAAGGGTTTAAGGTTAGTGTAAGTGTTTAGGCTTAGGGGTTTGGGCCGTTTTATTAGGGTTAGGGCTACGGTTGTTCTAAGTGTTAGGGTTAGTTTTTGGGTTTTAGGGTTAGTTTTACTGGTTAGGTATATCGGCGTTTTTTAGAGGTCACTGTTACTGTTAGGGGCTTTTGTTTGGTGCTAGGATTAGGTTTAGGGGTGAAGGTTAGGTTGAGGGGTTAGCGTTTAGCTTAGGCTTAGGTTTAAGTGTTAGGGTTAGCATTAGGTTTAGGTTGAGGTGTTATCCTTGGGATAGGGTTAGGGGATAGAGTTAGGTATTAGGGTTAAGGCATTTACCCTCTCTGTTCTATGCAGGATTGGGACTTGGAACATCACCAGCAGCCTATTCCATTGTACCCAGGGCATGGGATCCTGCCTGTCACCTGGGATACCAGAGCACAGCCTCATCTCACACATGGCATGGTTTGGTTGTAGGCTTGCTTATCTCTGCGAATGGAAGAATTGTGAGAATGACATTTGGGGTTCGGGTGGGGGATTCAGAATTTCTTCAGGGTTAGGGGTTAGAGCTAGGGTTAGGGTTAGGTTTAGAGTAGGGGTTCGGGTTGGGTTTGGGGTTAGGATTAGGGGTTAGAGTTTGTGTTAGGGTTAGGGTTAGGGGTTAGTGGTTAGCGTTAGGGGTATGGGACCGTTTAGGTATAGGGTTAGGTTTTAGGGTTACGGTTCAAGTTTAGCATTTAGGGTTAGAGTTAAGGTTTGGGATTAGGGGTTAGGGGTTAGGGTTAGGGTTAGGGTTTATGGTTATGGTTAGGGGTTAGGGTTAGGGGTTAGGGGTTAGTGTTATGTTTAGGGGTTAGGGTTAGGGGCTAGGCATTAGGGCTACGGTTAGTGTTTGGGGTTAGTGTTAGGTTTAAGGTTAGGGTTAGGGGTTAGGGGTGAGGCTTAGTTTAGGTTTATGGATTACTGTTGGGGTTAGGCTTAGGTGTAGGGTTGGGGTTAGGGTTAGGGTTAAGGTTGTGGATAGGTTTAGGGTTAGGGTTACAGTTGGGGGTAGGGTTATGGTTAGGGTTGGGGTTAGGGTTAGGGTTAGGTTTTGGGGTTAGCCTTAGGGTTGGTGTTAGGGTTTGTGCTTAAGGGTTGAAGATAGGGATTAAGGTTAGTGTTAGGGTTTAAGGGTAGGGTTAGGGTTAGGGTTAGTGTTAGGGGATAGCGTTAGGATTAGGGTTAGGGGTTATGGGTTAGGATTAAGTTTAGGGCTTAGGGTTAGGGTTTGATTTAGGGTTAGGGGCTAGGGATTAGGGCTAGCGTTAGGGTTTGGGGTTAGAGTTAGTGTTAATGTTAGCATTAGGGGTTAGGGGTGAGGTTAGCGTTAGGTTTATAGGTTAACAGTTAGGGTTTGGGTTAGGGTTCGGTGTCAGGTTCAGGTTCGGGTTCGGGTTCGGATTATAGATTCGGCTTAGGGTTAGGATTCAGGTTAGGGTTAGTGTTAGGGGTTAAGGGTTAGGGTTATGATTAGGGTTTAGAGTTACAGTTAGGGTCATTTGTTAGGGTTAGGTGTTGATGTTGGGGTTGGGGTGAGGCTTAGGTTTAGGTTTAGGGGTTAAGGTTAGTGTTAGCGTTAGGGTTAGGGGTTAGGGGTTACCGTTAGGAGTAGGATTAGGGTCAGGGGTAGGGTTAGGGTTTAGGCTTAGGGTTTAAGGTGTAAGTTTAGGGTTAGGGTTAGGGTTAGGGTTTGCAGTTAGGCTAGGTTTGGTGTTAGGGTTTGGGCTTAGCGGTTAGGGTTCGCAATTAGGGTTAGGGTTAGTGTTTAAGTTTACGGTTAGTGTTAGGGTCAGGGTTTAGGGTTAGGGTTAGGGGTTAGGGTTTATGGGTTAGGTTTAAGGTTAGGGCTTAGGGTTAGTGTTTGGTTTAGGGTAGGGTCTCGGGATTAGGGCTGGGTTTAGGGTTTGGGGTTAGGGTTAGTTTTAAGGTTAAGGTTAGGGGTTAGGGTGAGGTTTAGGGTTAGAGTTAGGGGTTACATTTAGGGTTAGGTTTAGGGTTCGGGTTTGGGTTCATGTTCAGGTTAGGGTTCGGGTTCGGATTGTGATTTGGGTTCGGGTTAGGATTCAGGTTAGGTTTAGTCTTAGGGTTTAAGGGTTAGTGTTAGGGTTAGGGTGAGGGTTAGGATTTAGCGTTGGGGTTTAGGATAGGGGTTAGGGTTAGGGTTAGGGGTTAGGGTTAGAGTTAGGGTTTGATTTATGGTTAGGGGCTAGTGCTTAGCGCTAGCATTAGAGTTTGGGGTAGAGTTAGGGTTAAGGATAGCATTAGGGGTTAGGGGTGAGGTTTAGGCTTAGATTTAGGGGTTACAGTTAGGGTTCGGGTTGGGGTTCGTGTTCGTGTTAAGGGTCGGGTTCGTTTTCAGATTGAGATTCAGGTTAGGGTTAGGATTCAGGTTAGGGTTAGTGTTAGGGGTTTAGGGTTAGGGTTAGGGTTAGGAGTTGGTTTAGGGTTAGGGTCTCAGCATTAGGGTTGGGGTTAGGATTTTGGTTTAGGGTTAGGTTTAAGGATAGGGTTAGGGGTTAGGGGTGAGGTTTAGGGTTAGGTTTAGGGCTTATGGTTAGCGTTAGCATTAGGGTTCAGGTTTGGGTTCAGATTGGGATTCGGGTTAGGGTTAGGATTCAGGTTAGTGTTAGTGGTAGGGGTTAAGGGTTAGGGTTAGGATTAGTGTTAGGGTTAGGGTTTAGGGTTAGGATTAGGGTCAGGGGTTAGGGTTAGGGTTAGGGGATATGGTTAGGGTTAGGGTTGCGGGTTAGGGTTAAGGTTAGGGATTAGGGTTAGTGTTTGGTTTAGGTTAGGGGCTAGGCATTAGGGCTAGTTTAGGGCTTGGGTTTAGGGTTAGTGTTAAGATTAGCATTAGGGGTTAGGGGTGAGGTTAGGGTTAGGTTTAGTGGTTACGGTTAGGGTTCGGGTTAGCGTTCGGGTATGGGTTCCGGTTCTGGTTCTGGTTAGTTTTCGGGTTAGGGTTAGGATTCAGGTTAGAGTTAGGGTAAGTGTTAGTGTTTAGGTTTAGGGTTAGGGTCGGGGGTTAGTGTTAGGGTTAGGGGTTAGTGTTAGAGGTAGGGGTAGGGTTAGGGTTAGGGTTGGTGTTGGGGTTAAGTTTAGGGTTAGTGTTAAGTGTTAGAGTTAATAATATGGTTGGAGTAAGTGCTTAAGGTTAGTGTTTTAGGGTTTAGGCTTAGGGGTTAGAGTTAGGGTCGTTGTTTTCTTAGGGTTAGGGGCTAGGGATTAGGGCTAGGGTTAGGGTTCAGGATTAGTGTTACCGTTAAAGTTAGGGTTAGGAGTTAGGGTTGAGGTTTAGGGTCAGGGGTAGGGTTAGGCGTTATGGTTATGGTTAGGTTTAGGGTTCAGGTTCGGGTTCAGGTTCAGGTTCGGGTTTGGATTGGGTTTCGGGTTAGGGTTAGGATTAAGGTTAGGGTTAGTGTTAGGGGTTAAGTGTTAGGGTTAGGGTTAGGGTTAGGGTTTAGGGTTAGGGTTAAGGTCAGGGGTTAGGGTTAGGGTTAAGGTTAGTGGTTAGGGTTAGGGTTAGTTTTAGGGTTGGAGTTAGTGTTAGGTTTGGAGTTAGGGTTGGGGTTGCGGTTAGGTTTAGGGTTAGGGTTAATTGTTAGGGTTAGTAATATTTTTAGAGTAATGGCTTAAGGTTAGTGTTAGTGTTTAGGCTTAGGGGTAGAGTCAGGGTCGTTCTGTTAGGGTTAGGGCTAGGGTTGTTCCACGGTGTAGGGTTAGTTTTAGGGTTTTAGGGTTAGTGTTACTGGTTAGTTATTTTGGCTTTTGGAAGAGGTCACTGTTACTGTTAGGGGTTTGTGTTTGGTGCTAGGATTAGGTTTAGGGGTGAGGGTTAGGTTGAGGGGTTAGCATTCTGCTTAGGCTTAGGTTTAAGTGTTAGGGTTAGCATTAGGTTTAGGTTGAGGTGTTATCCTTGGGATTAGCGTTAGGGGATAGAGTTAGGGATTAGGGTTAAGGCATTTGCCCTCTCTGTTCTATGCAGGATTGGGACTTGGAACATCACCAGCAGCCTACTCCAATGTACCCA
>JAQIFY010005399.1:0-11059 GCA_028533085.1 Varecia variegata | reverse complement strand
ATTCACTAGGCATGTATTAAATACTTACTGTATCCCAGGTTCTGTGCTGGGATCCACACTGATACAGAGATGAATGAGAAATCCACTCAGCTTCTAGGGAGCAAAGCCCAGTAGAAAATCCAAGAATAGACAGGTAATTATACCACTATATGTAATTATATTTGTCAAGACTCTTCTAGTTCAGGATAGGAACCCAACCCAAACTAGTTTAAGTAATAAGTGGAATTTATTGGTTCACATACTGAAAAATTTAGGGCTATACAGTTTCAGGCATAGCTGGATCCAGCAACTCAAATCATGTGGCCTGGAATTTGTTTTGCTTATTCTCTTGACGCTGTGTGGCTACTTTTTTCAGATAAAGTCTTTTCTTATGGTGATGAAGATAGCCCCCAGTGATTCCAGGCTTAAGCTAGTTTGGCAACTTGAGTCAAAAGATGGTACTTACCACTTTCCCAATTGTTCCAGAAACAGTCTTGAAGTTGACTCTCATTGGCCTGAATAGTATCACATGATCATCCCTGAGCCGATCGGAATAATTGTAGTTGACCAGGCCTAGTCACATATTGGCCTCTGCATCTGGGGTGTTTTAATCAGCCTCCTTTGGGAGGTGGAAGGTCTCCCAAAGGAAAAATTTGGACAGTGTCCCCAAATGAAAAGGAATAATGTGCTGGGAAGGCAGAAACAACAGATGCCCCTTATGGCAATGGCAGTGATAGTACTGTATGCTCTGGGAACAGAAGGAGGGTATTCCTAATCCAGGCTGGAGGTTGGGAAAGGCAAGGCACAAGAGAATGCCAGGCACAGGGAACAGAATATACAAAGACCCAGCGATGAAGAGACCACAGCACACTTGAGAAACTGCACACAGATGGCAAGTGGAATAGGAAGGAGTATACTGAGATGGCAAGACCAGCTACACAGCCAGTTGATGAGAGAGTAGGGTGGCTTGGATTAGGATTAGTGATAAATTATTTGCAAAATTGCTGCAATTATCTATCTCCCTATACCCATGCCCCATCACAGAGGGAAATCTATTTCTCTGATCCTTGAATCTGTGCAGGGCTTATGACTTTCTTTGGCCAGTTCCAAACCCAGGCCTCAAGAGACCTTGAAGACTTTCCCTCTCTCTCTTGGAACTCTGCCCCGCCACTCTGTGAATGAGCCAGTGCCATTCTGCTGGACAATAAGAGACATGTGGCACAGATTTGAGCTATCTCATCCAAGGCCATGTGATGGCCCAGCCAAGAAAGGCAAAGCTGCTAGACAGCCTACGGCTGATTGCAGATGTATGAGGTAGCCCAGCTGAGACCAGAAAAACCACCCTGCTGAGCCCATACCAATTGCCCACTTCAGAATTGTGAGATAATAAGTAATTGTTTTAATCTACTAAGTTTTGGGGCAGTTTGTTTGCCATGCAGCAATAAAGAACAATAAAGTGTGTTGTGGCAGGAAGCAATATTCAAGATCTTTTCAGGGAAAAATGACAAGATCTTGATGACTATCTGAATGTGGAGGAAATTGGAGAGAGAGGCTTGGGCAAGTGCTGGAAGGAGAAACACAGAGGGATAACATGATCAAGGGGAAGATGACATTCATTCATCCATTCCACAGGTATTTTTTGAGTACCTATTCTGTGCCAAGTGGCATGCTGGAAGCTGGTGATACAGTGGTGATCAGGACAAGATCCAGGAAGAGCTTGGGCCACACATGTCCCCACCTCCTGCATTTGTCCCCTCCTTTACCTGCACAATGAGTGTACGCCTAGAGCCAGGAAATCAGAGAGCAAAGAAAGTACCCACCAATGAGGGAGTGGGTACCTGGGCTGGCTCCAGACCCCATGGCAAGGTACATTTCAGAGCTGGGCCTGGTGTTCAAGGGACTCAGGCAAGTAGTTGAAATAATAATAATGTTAATGTCAATATTTGGTAATATTGTAGCAGAGTGGGGTTTTTCTTCACACTCCAGCCCCTTCCTGGGGCTTGGTGCATATGCACATCCCCTTCTAGAGTCCTTGCCAATGCCAAGGTAGGATGAAAAAAGTGGGGGTTTGGGTGAAGCAGGAAAAAAGAAGCAAACTCTCTTAGCATCTAAACTTACTGAAGTTAAGCTATAAGTCTGTATTGGTCAGGACTCTTGGTTGCAAGTGGTATAAACCCAACTCCTAGGGTAAAAGGGTAAGCTGCTGTAACAGAGATGCCCAACAGTACAGTGACTTAAAAAATAAAAAAAGTTTATGTCTTTCTCAGCTGAGCTGCCCAGGATGACAGGGCAGCTGTGATCCAAAGGGCCACCAGGGACCCAGGTTTCTTCATCATGTCCTCCATTGTTCCCTAGGACAATGGTTTTCAGCGTGGTCCCTGGGACCCACAGCAACAGCACTTGGGAACGTGTTAGAAATTTAAATTCTCAGACCCTACCCCAGACCTAGTGATTCAGAAACTCTGGGTGTAGGGCCCAGCAATCTGTCTTAACTGGCCCTCCAAGTGATTCTGGAAGTTTGAGAACCACTGCCCTCGGGTATTATTGTGATCTGCACCGAGGAAGCTGGGCCACTGAAGGCTGCAGCCAGTGGGAAGGGAAGGAACTCATGAAGGAGGCAGAGTAACTTTTAAGGCTTAGGTGAGGAAGTGGCACCCTCACTTCCATTCACATTTTATTGGTAAGGATTTAGTCACGTGGCCACAACTAACTGCAAGGAGACTGGGAATTGTAGTCTGGTCATGTGCTCAGATGGAAGGGAGATAATCTGAGTAGGAGAAGAAGACAGTAGAAGGCTCTGTGAGCTCAGCATCTGGGTCACTGGAATAGTGCAAAATTTGGGATTGTTTCAACTGGAGGAGCCATGACTATGTACCCCATGGCAAAACTCCTCCACCAAGAAAGAAGTCTCATAGAAGGTAGTTTATCCACACTCTTGTCTAACCAGACATTTAAAAAATATTATTATGAAATATTAATATTTAAGACATTGTGGCAAAGACTGCTAGAAGTTTGTGTTATCACACAAAGTGTAGAAATGCAGATAGACTACGTTTCCCAGCCTCCCTTGCAGTTTGGTGTGGCCATGTGACTGAGTTCTAACCAATGAGTTGAGAGCAGAGTTATCTGTGCCTCTTCCTGGCTAAGGCTTTCAGGGAAATGTCTGGGTGATACAGGTGAGCAGGGAAGGGAGGGAGGAGCCCTAGATGAAAGGAGCCTGAGTCCCTGGATCACCACGTGGAGGAGCCCACCAACCAGAAACACCTGCTGGGAACATACCATAACTGAGAAATAGACTTTGTGTTCTGGCTATAAGCATTTCGGCTATGGCGCCCCAGTGGGGCTGGTGCTAGTGGAAGTGGTCTGCCCTGGATGCAGTGATAAAGGGGTACATTGTTTATAGAGAATTTTAAAACAATAATGAAAGCGTCTAAAAGTCAATCTGCTTTTTGTTATTGCCACATGCCAGCAATTCTAAACATTGTCAGTGTTAAAATATTCCTTCCTACCAAGGAGACATTTCTCACCACCTCCCCTGGCCCCTTGGCGTGCCACTGCATTTGGGGTTTGTTTATCACTGGGATCTAGTTTACCCCGGCTAATAAAGGCATACATAAAGGTATAAACAGCGATATAATGAGCATTCATATGTACACCATAATGCATAAGGGAAAAAAACCTTTACGAATATGACTGTTGACATAAAATTTTTAAATAAACTTAGATTTCTGGGCTGGGTGCGGTGGCTAATGCCTGTAATCCTAGCAGTCTGAGAGGCCGAGGCGGGCAGATTGTTTGAGCTCAGGAGTTCGAGACCAGCCTGAGCAAGAGTGAGACCCCCCCGTCTCTACTAAAAGAAAAATAAAATAAACTTAGATTTCTTTTGGAGATCAAATTCTGATACTTGAGCAATCTGCCTGAGTTGGGGAAAGGACTCTACAGGTGCCACATCGACCTTGTGGAGTAGGGGTGAGGAGTGGGTGTCAAGAGAGGAAGGCAGGGCAATGGGACTTGAGTGGGATGTCTCAGAGACTGAGGGATGCAGGAGGCCTAGCGGGACATGGAGGACCAGTCCTTGAGGTGAGCAGTGGGCAAAGTCAAAGTCAGTCACCCATGTCTGACGCCTGCTGGTTTCAGGGAAGGGGAGAAGCTCATGTTAGATTATCGGTGCCCAGCAGAGAGTGGATGAAAAGACCCCGAGACAAGATGGAAACATTTTCATGAGGCAAGTGGGGAGGGGCAGGGGGCAGAGACCAGCCACAGGTAAGGACCAGGCCTAAGTGATGGGGCCACTAGCAACTAGGTTTGCCGGCCAATCTGGAGGTGATCAAGATGCCTAGGCCCCTGCTTGTGGGTTCTCCTTGATGTCATACTTAATTGCAGTGGGAGAGGAACAGATGAATTCCCAAGAATCAGCTAAAACATGACTCCAAGGCCGAGAGTGCACCTCAGACCCAAGACCACATTTTAGCCACCGAGAGGCAGGTGACATTTTGTTAGCCTGTGAAGCATGGTGGCTATTGGTAGCCTCACCCTTGCCAGGCAGAAGGTAGGGGCACCCCCCAGGGAGGCTGCTGGAACTGTCCCTTGAAGACAGCACCCTACCTTTTGTTACCAGAGTAGCCAGTGTCACCTGGACTGGTGGCTGTGCCTTTTGCAGCTCTGGGAAAAGGACTAACATGTGCGTATACTGACAGCCCAGACCCGGGCAGAACGAAAGCTCTGGGAGGGAGAAGGAAGTGGAGCACCCCGAAGGTGAGAAGATGGGAGTGAGGGCACAGGGAGGGGTGGCCCCAGGTGGAAATGGGGACAGGGACTCGTGCAGAATAATCGGGGTCACCCAGGTGAAGGGTGGAGAGGTGTGCCTGGAGGTGAGAGGCTGGCCAGAGCGGGGAGCCCAAGCCACGCAGTGTGGCTGCGGCACAGAAGAGGCTGGAAAAACAGCAGGAACCGTGAGCCGTAGCAGGAGTCTGGGCCCAACCCTATGGGCAGCTCTGAGCCTCAGAGGGGCGTGAGCGGAGTGACACACCACGGTCGTTCTTGAGAAAGACCCGCCTGGCTGTGCGGTGTGGCTGATGGCAGGAGGAAGCTGGCTGTGTGCAGAGGGATAAGGAGTCATCCAGGGGACAGATGGAGGAGCCCTGGCTCAGGGCTGGGCACTGGCTCTTACAGGCATCTGTTTATATAACACTTCCAGAGGAGAAAGCTGCTGCATCCGGGAAGATTGGAAAGAATTCTAGGCCCGGCTCTGCCACTGCCCCCCTCTGAGGGCTTGGCCAAGCCCCTTCCCTTTGCCGAGCCCCCCGTTTCTACCTCTGGGAAACAAGAGGAGGCCGTTGGGCCCAGGCTCTGAGGCCTCCTCCCAGTGTGTGCCCCGAGGCTGTCCATGCATGGCAGTGCCACCAGGGGACAGCAGCACACCACCGTTTTCCTCTCCCAGGACCCATCTGAAGCCACTATTCTTAAATCTTACCCAGATTTCAAGGAGGTGGGAAGGTTTGCTAAGACATTTCCAGACCTATCCCCAGAGCTCCTGTAGGTCTGGGATGAGACACAGATGTTTGCATGTCTACCAAGTTCCCAGGTGATGGCTGAGGCTTCTGGTCTGGGGACCACACTTTGAGAACAACCCAGATTGGGGATGGATGGGGGTGGGAGGTGAGCCCTGGCCCCCGCAGACACGGCCGCTGGGAAATCTGTGAATGGGGCAGCCGCTCCAGTTTTTCAACTGCATATTTATTTTTCTAAGTCCCATCACATCCTGTTTTAAAAAGGAGTATAGATTTTTTCTTTTATTGTAAATTGACAAATTATAATTGTATGTGTTTAGGGGATACAAAGTGATGTTGTGATGTATGCACACAACATGGACGGATTAAATCAAGCTAATTAATTATCTGTCCCCTCGAAGACTTATTTTGTGTGGTGAGAACCTTTGAAATTTACTCTTAGCAATTTTGAAGTGCACAAGACATTATTAACTATAGTCATCATGCTGTGCAATAGAGCTCAAAAAACGTATTCCTCCTGTCTAACCAAAACTTTGTACCCTTTGACCAACATCTCCCCATTTGCCCCAACCCCCAGTTTTTGGTACCCACCATTCTGCTCTCTGCTCCTGTGAGTTTGACTTTTGTATATTTCACATGTGAACAATCATGTGAGATCATGTGGAATTTGTCTTTCTGCGTCTGGCTTATTTCACTTAGCGTAATGCCTTCCAGGTTCATCCGTGCTGTTGCCAATGACCGAATTTTGTTGTTTTTAAAGGCCAAATACCACTCCCCTGTGTCTATATACCACAGTTTCTTCATTCATTCATTCGTTGATAAGCACTTAGGTGGAGTCCATAACTTGGCTGTTGTGAGTAGTGCTGTGCAGGGAAATGGGAGTACAGATGTCTCTTTGACATACTGACTTCAAATCCTTTGGATATACACTCACAAATGGGGTTGCTGGATCATATGGTAGTTCTATTTTTATTTTTATTTCTTTATTTTATTTGTTTTTCCCTAACAAAGCTGTGTCTGTAGGTAGTTCTATTTTTAGTTTTTTGAGGAACCTCCATTCAGTTCTCCATAATGGCTGTACTAATTTACATTCCCATCAACAGTGGACAGGGGTTCCCTTTTCTCCACACCCTCGCCAATACTAGTTACCTTTCGTCTTTTGATACTATCCATTCTGCCAGACGTGAGGTTATATCTCATTTGCTTTTAATTTGCATTTCCATAATGATTGGTGATGTTGAGCATTTTTTCATATACCTGTTGGCCATTTGTGTATCTTCTAAGAAATGTCTATTCAGGTCCTTTGCCCCCTTTTAAATCAGGTTATTTTTCTTGCGTTTGAGTTGTTTGGGTTCATTATATATTTTGCATATTAACCCCCTATCCGATGTATGGCTTGCAAATATTTTCTCCCAAGCGAGATCTATTTTCTCATTCATTCAGTACCAAGCCTGGTTCTGTGTTGGGCACTGTTCTTGGTTCTGGAGATCCGTCATTGAACAAAGCAGATAAAAGCAGTCCCAGTGCTTGTGGAGTCAGGCAACAAGTAATAAATGTAATAAATACATAAAGTATGTCGTGTGTTAAGAGGTGATATGTGCCATGGGAAAAAGAGTAAGTAGAGCAGCCTAAGGGGGCTTGGAAGAGGATGGCCAGGGCGGGTTCTCGGCGAAATGGTGACTTGTGAATCAAACTGGAACGAGATCGGGGGGGATCTGCAATGTGGATATCTGGGGGAAAATGACAGCAGGCAGAGGGGACAGCAGTGCAAAGGCTCTGGCATGGGAGCATGTCTGACATGTACGAGGAACAGCAAGGAGGCCAATGAGGTGGGAGCAGCGTGAGCAAGAGGAAGTCACAGAGGGGGAGGGCGAGAGGGCAGAGAGGTGGCTGGGGACAGATAGTGGGGCCTTGTAAGTCATGTGAGGGCCTTTAGCTGTTCTTGGAGTGTAAAGGAGTGACGTGATCTGGCGTGGTTCTCATAGGCCCCCTCTGGCTGCTGTGTTGAGCACAGATTGTAAGGAGTAAGCGTGGAGACTAGGACAGCAGGAGGCAGCTACTGCTGTCGTCTGGGCAGAGCCCAGGTGGCCCCGGCCTGGGGCAGCAGTGAAGGCAGAGGGGGTGATTAGAGGCTATGCACGCAAACACACAAGTACACGTTAGCTCTTTTCCTAAGTCAGCTCAGGCAATCTGATTACTGACTCCTCCCCTCTGTGCAGCAGACTCCAGTTCTCACTGCCTACGCCTGCACTCTCTGCTCCAGACCTGACCCATCTGGGGTCTCCAACTGGCTCCAGCCGCGCTGTCCTGGTGGCTACTGTCTCCTGGAAGTCAGAACCTCTAGGACACTCCCTCCTATCTGCCACCTGAAGGGGCTCCCCTCTGCACTTCCTGGTTTCTGTTGATGGCACCACCATCCTCCCCATCCTCCAGGGAAAGCCCAGGGACATGCTGGACATCTTCTTTCCCCCATTTCCCTTCCATCAAGATCTCATACGTGTGGCTCGGGCCCTGCTCATTCTCCCTCTGTCCCTTCCTTCTCATTCCTGTGGCCACTCACGCAGGCCCCTGCACTGTACCTGAACCACTGAGGTTGCTGCATTCTGTGTGGCCTGGTGGCCAAGAGCATGGCCTCGGGGGCAGGGCTTTCTGGCTTTGAATCTTGGTTCTGCCAACTGTGAATGGTGTGAACTTGGGCTATTTCCTTAGTTTCTCTGTACCAAACTGGAAACTACCCAAATGCCCATCGAGAGTAAAATGTGGTATATCCACACAATGGAATATTATACAGGAATGAGAAATAATGAACTATTGTTATTTACAACAACATGGATGAAACTGGAAACATGGCAGGTGAAAAAAAAATCAGGCACAGAAAGGAACATAATGCATTATTTCATTTAAACGAAGTTTGAAAACAGGTACTAATCCATGCTGCTAGAAGTCAGGACAGTGGCTATGTTGGGGGTAGTGATGAAGGGGTGCCCAAGGTGGGTTTTGGAGGTGCAGAAATGTGAGATCCTGCTTTTGATCCAGGTGCTGACTGAGTGGGTATGTTTTGTTTGTGAAAACTGGACAAATAGAATACTCGTGATTTGTATACTTTTTATACTTCATTCAAAATTCAAGAAAGAAGGAAAAGAATGGAAAAGGAAGGGAAAAGAGGAAAAGATGGAAGGGAGGGAAGGAGGGAGGATGGGAAAGAGAGAGAAAGGAGGGGCGTGGGCTGGGCGGGCCCCTGGGTTCAGCCCCGGATGGTGAGCAATGATTCTGCTACCCAGGCCTCAGTTTCTCATCTGTAGAATGCGGATCACAACAACTACCTCACACTCAGTAAGATAATGTGTAGCAAGCATCAGGAACACAGTAGGCGCTCCATAAGCGGTGAGGCTGTAAGCTGCGCCCTTCCAGTGTGTGAGCACCTCTGGGTGCCATCCTTGTCCCCAGATCCCAGGGCAGGGCCTGGCCGGCTGTGCTTGCTGAATTCATCTGAACTGTAACCAGTGGGGCTGGGGAGGGCCCTGGGTATCCCAGCAGTGGGAGGATCTCGGGGGCCTGATGCCCCCCACTACGGAAACTTCCTCTTTCTTCCGGCTGCCAGTGTGGAGGAGGACGGTGTGCGAGGGCCCGAGGGACAGGCTCTGTGCCAGGCTGTGTGGCCACAGCGGGTGGCAAAGAGCTCTCCAGAGAGCACTGGGCCCAGGAACGCTCCTTTTCCCTGGCAGCCCCAACCTAGCGTTGAGGAAGCTCTGGGGGAATGGCCAGGCCCAGGAATCTCTGGCTGTGAGAGCTTCAGAGAGGGTTAGCTGGTTCTCACCTGTGGCCTCTGCCCCCGACACCACCTCCTCTTCTCCACAAGCAAGAGGATTCCCAGCTCTGGCCTTCCCTCTCTGACTCACAAAGAATGGCAGGGGCAGGATGGTGATGGTAGCTTCCATTTAAGAACATGGAGGAATTACTCACCTCACACTCACAACACCCCTAGGGAGTGGGCGCTCACTGAACACAGTGATCCTATGGGGTGGGCACTACCATTTATCCCCATTTTACAGATTAAAACACTGAAGCACCAAGAGGTCAAGTCAGGATAATGATTGCTAAAATTTTTATTTAAATCAAATCATACTCTCAACAATCCTCTGTGTTGAGTATTGCCATTTATCCCCATTTTAAAGAGAGGAAGCTGAGGCACAAGGAAGTTAAGTACTTTGTTAAGATTATATCGCTAGGAAACAGCAAAGCCAGGACCCAAACCTGGGCAGGCTGGCCAGGCCCACACACTCCAGCACCGCCCAACAGCTGCCCCGGCGTGAGGTCGTGGGCCTTGGAGCCAGCCTGGCCCGGAGTCCCAGCTCCACAACCCCAGGGCAACTTGTTCATCCGTCGAGTCTCGGTCTACTCATCTCTAAGATGGGAACATCAGTAGCTCTTTCCTTTAGGGGTGTCCCAAGGATGACACACTGTAATGTGGATGGATAGAGCTCTTGGCAGAGAGAACCTTCCCAGTTGGAATTGTTCGATGTGTGGTCCTTGTGCTTGTCCTCACTCTCGCTGCTTATCTGGATGTTATCAGAACTTTTCCTGGCAATAAGTTGAGAGTTCACTCTTGCAGAGCCAGACCCACCGAAATTCACTGCCTGTGAGAGACCATAAGCCAGTCTTGAGAGTCAGATAAACTCGGTTTGGACGAAAATCCCACCCCCGCTGCAGACCATCTTTTGGACAGATCACTGTAGTTGGTTATATCTGCCGTAGGGGGTGGTACCCGAAGCAAACATTAGGGTGGGCAGCACGTGCCCTCCTGACCAGCGGCCACCACTGGGAGGTTGGAATTCACAAACACCACGGCTGGAAATCGCCCCTGTTCCCAGTGCCCTGCCGCCCTCCCTGCCCTGTGTCTCCCGGGCTCCCTCGCCTTCCTCCTTCCCAGCAGGTTTGCCTAATGGGAGGCACGACCAGAAACGGGGACAGAAGAGGGATGAGCTGGGGTATGAGTCCCCATCTTGGTCTACTTGTTAGGTCTACAAGGCCTAACAAGGCCTACAAGTCCCCCTCCCATATACACACCCATGTGTATCATGGGCTCTGCCATGCCCCTTCTCTATTGCACTGATGTTTCTTTGCTGTGTGGCTTTGGGAGAGTTGCTTACCCTCTCTGAGCCTCACTTGACTGAAAAGTGAAGAGGATAATTCATTCTACGGTTGTTGTACATGTTAAGCAAGGTGGATATCCCACATGCCCTTTGATAAATGTCCCATGCAGCACTGGAGGAGAAGACTATTACTGCATTGTAGTGTCCTGTCCCCCTGTAGCCAGGGCCAGTGGATCACTCACTGCCTAGGGACCCCACAGCATTAATACTCTTGCAGAATGAACTTTCCAATGAGCGAGACACCATTCAAACATCCACACGAATCCTGGCTCAGAGTTAGGCAATCCATGTCATGGCTTAAATGCCCCCCATTTATGATGGGGATACCCACCCCTCGGCAGCTCCAGCTCCCAGCAGAGGGCCTGGCTGCGGTTCCATTTTTTGCCTGCTGATGCCAGCATCCAGGCTCTGCCCTCC